>NIPQ01044381.1:0-10618 GCA_002806875.1 Lepidotrigona ventralis hoosana | reverse complement strand
GGTGGTGCGAGAGGATCGTCGACGATACGCGGGACGAGGCACGACAGGGGCGAGACCGGGCAGGCACGCAGGCAGAGATGCGACGAAATGTGAAAATTGTGCTGCTGCTGTCATGCGCGTGGATGTCCGCCTTTGTTTACTACTACCACACGTCGCGAGACACGAAGGTATGCCAATGAATGATCGTTCGCTGCGAGTGTGATCCCGGTGAGAGCGTGATCTTGGCCGCCATGTGCGCGCCGCTCGACGATCGGAGCGNCGCCATGTGCGCGCCGCTCGACGATCGGAGCACAGCCCCGCGCGAACACACCACGCGAAACCAGGTTCTCCCTTTTCGTCGCGCTGGCCACACGTTGCTCGAATATCTGTCATTCGCCGTGTACGCAGGCAAACAATCGAACAGGCGACGTCACTCGAATCTTCACCTTTTATGGTGGAGTTTCGCGATTCCATTCCAATCGCTCCGAGATTTTCGTTTCCCGCGCGTGACGTTTTAACAACGGATACGGAAGTGACGTTAGACACCACGATTTTCGAAGCTTTTCGAATTGTGCTCGTGTCTCGATTCCCTTCGCGATGAAATTTTAATGCGAAATTCATGTACTGGACGCTGTCGCGTTGGCGCTCGCGTCCGTTCCACGTTTGAATCTGCAACCGGCTGTCACGTGATCCGAGTCACGTGTCACGCGGATCTCGGGTATTGGAGTTCCCGAGAAATGTAACGCAAAAGTATGGTTAACACGCATCAGTCGACCCTGCCGCGTGTTTTTTTTTTGCCCTTATAGCAAGCTACTTCACGCTCGCGCGGCTTTATAAACGACACCAGTGACCCATTCGCAGAAACGCGTCGATCGGTCGAGATTATAGTGTGCAATACGAGAAAGTATGTTTCTTTCTGATACAACAAAAAGCTCGACATTTTGTGCACATCTAGCTACGTTTACGATTCGTATACAGAGTATTAACACTAAACGTACCAAGCGGGGTCAAATGACCCCTCTTCAAAATTTACTTTAAATAAAAATATATGTTTGAGTATTTTATTAGAAATCAGAGGTTATGTTGCAAATTATTTCCTTTAATAAATTAAGAATTTCTTTCTAAAAATCAACGTTTATTCATAAAACTTTTCAAAATTTACTTTAAATAAAAATATATGTTTGAGTATTTTATTAGAAATCAGAGGTTATGTTGCAAAGTATTTCCTTTAATAAATTAAGAATTTCTTTCTAAAAATCAACGTTTATTCATAAGGGATCAAATGACCCCTTATGGTATATGTAAAATGCCAGTACGTTTAGTGTTAAACAGGGTCCCTGAACAATAAAATGAAGAATGAAATATTCTTTCTCTAATCGAGAGATTTCGTTTTCTCGCAGATATTGATATTGAAACTAGAGTCAGTTCGTGTACTTCCTTTTCTATTTAATGTAGTATAAAAATATACATCCCAAAGTATAGCATTCCTCTCTAATATTTTTTAAATAAAACAGTTTATATCTTACGTTTTAATCGTATTCACAAAAAAAAAAAAAAAAAAAAATACGAATTTAGATATCAGTCACTTGATATGCATTTTTAAAATCAATTCTCTCGAAGATGAGATTTCCTTTATATTAATTTCCTTTGTTTTGTCCTTCACCTCCAATTAATTACAATGATGTTACACAGGTGAATAAATATTGTCACAGTGTCTTCTTTGTGTAATTTGCGTTATTACGAATTAATTAACAAGTGATAGAATGCTTGGCAGTCTGTCGACTGCACTTTAAATTGCTCTTGCACCGTCGAGCCACATTTATCACGTTTGAAAATCATGATTTCCCACGATTTCATAACTCGTTCTTATTGCTTCTTCTCGTAAACGCGTTAATTAGAGAGGATACGGCGAGTTTGCCGCGGGGGGGAAAAAATGAGTGAAAGTAATTCTGAATGCTATGCAACTGCTCTGGTAACAGACATTTGTCTTACGTGGCGGATAAATGGCGGTGCGATGCTTCACGATCCGATGATTTCCGCGAGTCATTAAATACGATGCTCAGGAAGAAAGGTGGCAAATTATCGCAGAGACGCCGTTACAGAGAGTCTTTTCATCGTTGAACATTATAGCAAATGCTCTTCTTCCTCGTGCATTTTAAAAGCTGGTATAATGCTAATGATAGAAGTATTATACGTATTAACAAATGAAATAAATATAAATAGCACGTAGTAATGAAAGTAACATTATCGTCAAGTTATTCAGAATGCGAAATAAGATTAAACAATTAGTAGTATTGCTTGAATTTATTTTCCACTTCGAATTCAACACGTAGTAAATTTATTTGCCAAATTTTTCCTCTCATTTCGCTGCTCGTAACTCCGGAATTAGAGGAACGATATTTATCGACAGATTTCCTGAATATCCCCGCAATTTGAATATGCACGTTTTCGCAGCAAAGCTTGCTAATATGCAGGTACATAAGTTTTTTACACCCAACGGTGGAAGAGACCTTCGAGACGTGAAAAGCAATTTGACGAGAAAAATGTGCATTAATCCTCGTTTACACTACGTATGCATTAGTGTGACTTCCAAGCTGGAAAGATTGATCGATGTTTTTGCGGGAAACGTGAATGGACCAAACGTGGCACGCGTCTCCGCGTCTCGTAGTATAATGTGGCAGTATTATAGTTGTATTTACAATTTGCAAGCAACTGGTGAACAAAACTTTGAAATCTCGCAGGTACTTATTTCCCACGCTTGTGTGACATCACGTGTGCGTAAAAATTCAAGAAATAACGAGAAAATAATGACGGAAGAAACGGCTTGACGCGCGTAATTTTTACATTTCATATCTAGTTTGATTACAATAATTGAGCGATACATACAGAGTGCTCATATTTGTTTTTAGTTGAATGATACTTATAAAAATAAAACAGCGTACAGTGTTTGAGTTTACATCGATACGTTGCAAGCCGACGTAAATTCAATTTTTCTGTGAAATATTCAAAAAAATTGAATGGAAATTCTGATCGGCTGGAATATTTGATAATAGAATGCGCGCTGCAGGTGAAAAATTCCGGAATTTGTTATATCTTGGTTATTTGCCTATAATATCTCGTGCAATCGACGCGGACATTATACAAATTTTTCCGTGGGTCGTAGTTCAACGACCTTTGTTTAAACCATCTAGCAAAGATCAACGTAAGAATATTAAAAATATTAATACTCTTCATAATCTAAATATCAATTCTACTATTATTACATCATCGAGAACCATAGAAAAATTGAGGATTAAAATCCTAGTTCCAGTCTAGCTCCATAATTTCCAATTCAATTGAATTTTCTTCTAAATAAATTAGTCGTCTATATAATTAGCTATCTACGACTCGACAATGGTCTTTGAGAATCAACCAACTATCTGCCACAAATTGATTCGTTCGCTATAACTTTTTTCATTTTTATTATCAAGATAAAACGAAAGAAAGTCCAGCAACCGCACATTCGATGGCAATATTAAAAACGGCCCCGTGTATCGACGAGCAGCGCATTTCATACACCGCAACTTTTTCTGATTTATCGTCCCGTAATTTTCTGGTTTCGTTCGGCCTGGAATGCGGAGTGTTGCGACCGCTCCGTATATATTTCAGCGTCCTTTCTTCTGATAAAATACCGCCGCGTTATTACACTGTCGCTCGTATAAACCCGAATCCATCTACATCCACGTCGCGGGATTTCCGATTATTTTTGCAAGAAACGCGATTCGTTTTTGTTCTGCTGTTGATCGGAATTTGGGTCATGTAATTTCACTGAGAAAAAGAGGTGAAAAAAAGACAAGGGACATGCGATTGCGTCGGAGGAATGCATAAAAAATTAACTGGCCTCCTCTGTTGATCGTCGTAGATACCGACATCGTAGATACTCTCTCTCTCTCTCTCTCTATCTCTTTCGTCGTAATTTCACTTCTCGGCAGAAATCTAAAAAAAATACATACGAATCCGAGTTTTCACTTTGTGTGATTTTAATTTCTAATACTTGCGCTACTTTCACTCCACGTGTATAACTGTCAAACGAAGTTTTATCTCCTCTTGATAGGATTAGGATCAAGTCCAATATGCATGCTTCCACAGATCCGAGCCACGTTTCATTTCAGTGAGCTTCGAATAGTACTGCACGAAATTAAAAAGAATATTAATCGATGCGTTTGCAATGTATCCGCTTTGTGCAAGCTAGTTTCGAGTCCCAAAATTAGAGAAACATGTTCTTTTTTTTTTTTTTAATATACGAATGCAACATATTTGCACACGTATATCAAGAACACGGATCCTTAATTTCTTGTCAGTGCGTTTTTCACACATCACGTGTGTTCTCTGCTTTTCAATCAACTCGCATTTTCGCTCGCGTCAATGCACGCCGCGTCATCTCGATCCAGATTTCCAACCGATCGAAAAATCTACCGTTAGCGATACGAGAAACGAGCGTAATCGTTGATCCGTTACGCGTTTGACAGCGAAGTGAAAGCGACGCGCGGGGAGCTATCCGTGGTAGCTCCGAATTATAGTGACCGTTATCGGTGCGGCCTCTCGATCCCCGAGTCACGAACGGTTCGCCGAACGTTGTTTGTTTCCGTAACAACGAGTGTCGTTAGCGAGGACGTGTAACGCGAGATAATTTGTTCGCTACCTGGACAGGTAGCTTTTAAATTTCTCTCGCGAGTCGTTATCGGCTAGAACGAGAGACGTCTCTATAAACGTCGCTCTGTGTGTAAAACGCAATTAATCCTTTTAGCGGCGAACAACAATATATGTGTATCGTATCTGGCTGCATTTGTGGATAAAATATCAACAACGATGTACATCGTTGCGCGCGAGTCGCTATGCTAATGAAAAATCTTCATTTGTCGGATGGCGTACGTCGTACAGAATTATTATACATTTTGTAAAAATCTCGTAAATATCGTTTGAACGTAAATTTTTCTTAATTTATTTCTCGAGCCTAATATTTCTAGTTGAATTATTAATTTTTTTTTTAAATTTTGTAGTTATTATTCGAACCTCGCTTTTCTCGTCGGCAATTTCACTCGAATACACAAATAAACGACAATCACCTATTTTATAATCAAACATATCAATTTTCAAATTGAGCCGATAATCTATTTCCGAGTATTCTGGGGTGTCAAACAAGTATACATATTCATTAATCCATTTCGAGCATAGACTTTTATTTTCATTCTTCGGTGTTTTACTAACGACGAGTTTGATCCTGACCCAGTTTTCATGTTCCGAGTTAAGATTTCCATTACTGTATTAGAAACAACGTATTCGATTCAACGGTTTGATAAAATACGATCTATCCTCGATCATATCGTAACTGGAACGTGAAACGCGTGTCTTTGTTTGAACAAGAGCACGGAAATTATTAGTTGCACCGATTATCGACGTTGGTTTGAAATCCATACGGCGTTTAATCACGGTAACCGGACTAATCGGATTTTTTTTTTCTGTTAGAACTCCCCGGTTATTGTAAAATCGGCGAGGAATCCGCTCCGCGGTCTACATTCGACGACGTGCGAGAGAGTGACGATATCGTGGTTGATCCACTTTTACGACGAGGCTGTAAAGTCTGGCACCGCGCGGTGGCTGCGCTTTTCCTTCCCCCGTTTTTCTTTTTTTTTTTTTTAATTCTCCCTGGTCCCGCTGGCCGTCGAAAACTACCTCGTCGATGCGGGATCTACGCGAAGAACGATCCCCTCCCCTCCCCCGGCTTCGATCGACCGCGATTTTCTATCGTCGTGGCGTTAATCGCCGACGCTCTAATGGAGCGGACTAATCGCGCGATCCTGCAGGAAACGATTCGGCCATTAAACTCGAAAGCCACGATCGAAGCGTTTCCGCGCGTCGCTGTCTGGTTACTATGATTGCATCATCGAGCATTCGGAACGCATCGGCTCGCTGGATCCGCGAAAACCTTCGTTCCTCCTTTCTTCGCTATCTTTCGCAGAATCGTTCCGTAGCCTTTTGTCTTCCGTGTAATTCCATGAAGAACGATTCTCCCGTTAATCCCTTAAAAGATCTGAATTTTGTCTACAGGGAAACTATGTCGGGGAGAATACACCCTTCTATTATTTCATTTTATTACCTTACTACACAAATTTATATGAAATGCTGTTTTTCGAGGAAGAAATTCTATGTCAGTTTGCACAGGTGTCATCTGAAGCCAAACTAATTAGCTCCACGTTTTACTCGTTTCTCAATATCATCAGTAGGCGATTTTGTAATATTTTCAAAGATTTACTTTTGGAAGATCATTCATCTCGAAAGAATGATATAGATAGATTTGTAACATCGTCATCTTTTTATGTTTCACGACTTGATTGGTTCACTTTAAATCTCGTGCAAGATATCTTACTTCGTTAGTTATTACAAGGAAATTCATTCATTCTATTACGAAGGAGAAATTATACATTGGAAGATTAACCAATCATTTTGAAGGGATAACTCATCTCGATTGTGACCGCGCTTATGAAATTATTGAGAACTATCACTGATATTTCGGTACAAATGTTCGAGAGAGGTAAACTTTTTTACGAACGTTAAACAACATTGATGGGTTGGTTTGAAATTTCCCGGTGCAGCTCCTTTGAACGCAATCGCCGATAAAAATGAGAATGCGACGAAACTTAAACGCGTGCACGGCGTCACGAGCGCGAAATACGCGTCGCTAACAAATGGCCCCGGCGATATTTTCGCGCCACCGGACCTCGCTAAACGCCGATGTTTATTCACTTTGGCGTAAATCGCCTGGAATTTTCTCAGAAACTTTACGAGATCGTTTATTACGGTGACTGTTCCGTCTTTTTCGTTTGCTCGCTCTTATATTCCCTTTATGATGCGCCCGTACTTTTATCTGTCTTATCATCGAATCCTTAGCGAAATTGAAATTCTCATCAACCTACGATTATATTTAAACGCGTATTAGTTCCCGCAATAGACATTTTCACACGAGTGTAAATGCTTTAGAATTTCGAATCTTTATTTAACATTAGTTAAATTGGACCGCGATGATATAGGGTTAAGTTGTTTTATTTCGAAATTTTTAACATCTTAAATTTTAATAATCTAACACAAATTGCCAGTTATTTATATTATATAATATTCATCAAGGTTAAGAATTTTTTTTTTTTTCATTAACAGCCGAGAAATTGGAAACGAGGAAATAAATTTTTGGTTTTAAAAAAGAACGGCGACACCATAATCTTTCTTTAAAGACGGTTCAAAGTATCGACAATTTTTCATCCTTGCAAAGTTCTAACATTATAAAAGAATAGTACCACAAGCGATACTGTTAATATTCGAATAAATATCATACGAATAAAAGGTTCACTTGCTTGAAAAGGTCGATCGTCAAATCGTAGTCGCATCAAGTCGGACGAAATGATTTGAATGGCTCGGCTGTTGTCGGATGTGAACGATAATATCGTACAATCAATATAGTGTAACCAGTTCCATTCGTTTTAAACCATTTAATACGGATATATATATATATATATATATATAGCAGGCGACGAACTAATCGTTCGAATATGTAGCCTTAGTCGTGCCGCGTTATTAAGATTTATAAAGTTAATAAATGCGTTTTATGATTCATCGGGACTGTTATCGGTCCTTCTAAAAGGACCCGCGAAACGTTTATAAATGCTCTAATGGAAGAACAATAGAAGGACGTGGACTACGAGGGGGCCACGCGGATACAAAAGCGTATGGAAAAAGGTTGAATAATGGTCGCGGCGGGGTTGTCCCGTTCCGTTGGCCGTGTATCGTTTTTATCGGCCGGTTCTGGACTTTAATTTCCGTTCATCGATTCCATCTAACCCATGTTATCGGACGATTGTAAGTATTTCTTTTAAAACGAAAGAATACCGTTTATCGGGCGCAAAGCGAGAGCAATTGGCTTTCAATATTATCTATCCGGCGAGAATGCAATATATGCCGCGCGAAGCATCCATTTTTCAAAGGAATATGCCGTGTATCGTTCCGAGATCTTCCGTCCCCGCGTTCCTCGAACCAGGAGCAATAAAAATCTTTAGTCAGAAAAAAACTTTGAACTTTTCGAACTCGCGGCAGAGTGCAAGGTATACGGCGTGCACCTTCCAACTTTGAGAGCTTCTATACTGCGTTTTCTATTTAAAATCTCTCTCTCTCTCTCTCTCTCTGTGTCTTTCTCGGCGTTCTTTCAACTCACTTTAAAAATACATCTCGCCCTTCAGAAAAACCGAACATCCGCTGTACATCCGCTGTACATTCTAATTTAGCCACTCGTCTAGACGTGTTTCTCTAAAACTTCTGCTAGAACCTGTTTTATGTTTTTTTTTTCTTTTTTCATCTTTATTAATAACCCGGTATATCGCAAGCAGAGATAAAAACATAGTAGATGGTAGAAAATCAACTGATGCGAAACGTCATGATGAATGTTGTAACACAGGTCATACTTTAAATTTAAAATTCAGTATAATCAGTAAATTGTATAAGTGTGAATCGTTTATGGCTTATTTAGAAATTGCAACGAGAATGTTAGATGCGAAGAGAGCAATATTTTGTAGCATTTTAAATACTTGAGAAGAGAGAAATGAATAATACAAAACACGTGATACGTCGACTATCGCGACGAAATTAATGTTTTGCCTGTGGGATCCCACGTAATATGGGATTTTGGTTAAAATATTACGTCACAATACAAAAAGTACGTTTCTCATTTTATAATATTTACGTTATTTCAAACGCTTTTGCTGGATATTCATTTTATTTTAATGGCCTATTGCCAGTGACCACAGTTAACGTGATACGTACATGCGAAAAGTTGATTGAGACGAAAATCAAAATCACATTGAGACGAAAATCAAAATCACATTGAGAGAGAGACAGAGAGAAAGAAACAGAAAATTAAAACGTCTGTTTGTTCTCTAAAAGTTTCTTGTCCACAGACAGGAGAAATATCTGAAAATTGCAAATCAAAATATACCAATCAATATCTCCCATAAATCATAGTTCAACAGTTCCTCTGTCGAACATTTCAAATATCCCGTGCACACGGTGTAATTTGGTTCGATATAATATTCATTCGTAAACTACATATTTCGTGGAAATTTCGCAAAGCAATTTGCCGATTCGTCGCGTGCGCACACACACACACGCGTGTTCACCGTGCGGTGTACGTGAGCACGCGTGTATCACGCGTTGTTCATTAATCGGCAAAGCCATTAGAAAGCAACGCGAATTCATCGGCATGTGCGTGTACAGCTTAGCGGAGCCCGGTTGGTACTGGTGTCGATGTCGATTCGCAGCGAAGGGTGCGCATATACACGCGCTCAGAATCTGGAAAATAGAGTAGAGGACCGTTGCTGGACCGGTTCTGTATTTCGGTGACCTGATTCTGTCGCGATCGGGCACGCGCGCGCGCGTGGTATGCGTGCATACCGTGAATCGAGTATGTCAGCTATTCACGTTCGATGGAGCGACATTCATGCCTGTTCAATGTGACAAAAGGAAGAAAAGAAAAGAAAAGAAAAGAAAAGAAAAGAAAAGAAAGAAAGAGGGGAACAAACGCATGTCCATCCGATCATGTCTATCAATTAGCTCGCAAATCTCAGGGAAGCTCTTCATCGAAGCGACGATAATGATTGGCTTCTTCCTGTTTGTCATACGTCTCGTTTCTCTCGTTGTTATTTTTCTTTTCTCTTTTCTCTCTATTGACCGGCTGCGTCATTGCTATGGAATCGCGTAACAATAGGATTTGTCAGACAGGGTTCAGTTTCGAGTCAATTCGCGGGGGGAGTTCAAAGAATTCTCGTAGCGTTTCGACTCGTTGGGAACTCGGTTTTTCACTCGATCTCCTCTGTCCGCGTAAACAGGTTTCGCCTGAAAGTGGCCGGCGCACTAAACGCTATACAGTTCCGAAGATGCAGCGCAATTAAACGCAATAGGGTTCCGGGTGTGCGCGCCCGGGTCGTGTTAAATAACCGGGACGCAGCTTGCATAATTGGTCACGCGTAATTGCCACTGAACGCGTTTGTCTACGGCGAGAACATAGCCGGCCCCTGTATTATTTGTAACTGATGCGACAGAGCCCATTTGAATTCGCTTTCCGCGCGGATCGCCGCCATTTGTTCGCCGTGAAATCAGCCGTTATTGTAAATTCGCTGTCCATTCACCTGGCGAGTTTTCTAATGCCACGAATTTCTCGTCGAGTTCGATCGCATCAACTGGTGTTGATAACACACACCTGTCGAACTGTCGACACCTCGTTCACGTCGTGTCGATAGATTCCATTTTTGTCGAAGAGTACGTTAAGAAAAGAAGAACTCCAATTCCGTGGCTTATTAATCTTTTAAGCGCAGTTCATTTATAATGGAGTACGATCGCTGTGAATGCAGCACGTCATTGACGAGTCAATGTTACACACACGTACGGAGTACTACGAACAATTGTATTTTCTGTTCTGTGAACTAGTATTGCTACTAAGTCGAAACTAGTACTATTGTTCTCTAATTCGATAAAGTTGTCGGTTGTTGAACCGTCGTTGATAATTTTAACTTAGTGTGTGTGTGTGTGTGTGTGTGTGTGTGTGTGTGTGTATTCTTTAGGT
>NIPQ01044360.1:0-10501 GCA_002806875.1 Lepidotrigona ventralis hoosana | reverse complement strand
TTTTTTTTTTTTATAAGTTCTGAATAATTTTCATTTCATTATTATACTCTTTAAATAATTTATACGGAAGTTTTAGAAGCATGTTTTGTATCATTTTTCTGCATATAAAATTGTATTATTAACCTAATAAATTTATCATTAGTGAATTTATTTAAAATATTATATTTATTACAAGTTTTGCCGTTAATCTTTTGTCACACGTCGCCACGTTGAAATTCCTTCAATTTTCACTAAATAATTTTCATATTTTACAGTTGCCAAAATCAGACATTAATTTCATTAAATTGTTAATTTTGACGTATCGATCGACGACGTTTGTTTAAATTACACATTAATTTCGCTTCAATGTATTATCGTAAATTATGCAAATATAACAAAACTAAACAACAAAATTACACGAGAGAATTATGTCACTGTTGTAGTAATCATTTTGTTCAAAATTGAATAATTGAAAAACGAGTGATTTGTGGTACAACAAGAATTTTTGCAAATATTTGTTCACAACTGAAATTATTTTACGCTGAACAAGTCGATTCCTATAATACCTTCTTGCTCAGGTTAACCCTTCTAGATTCAAGTATAATACAACCTCTGTTAAAAGCTGTTTTGACGATATATAAATTTCACAATATAAACGAAATCAACATTCAAAGCTCAGAAAAATTTAAACTTTTATACTTGAATCTGTGTAAATTATCAAAAAATCATCAACAATGCCTGACGCCTCGAAGGATTTAAAACACACCCTCTGAGAAGTATAAACCATCTTTCATAGCCCATCTCTCTCTCTCTCTCTCTCTCTCTCTCTCTCTCTCTCTAATCGTAAATTTTGCATAAAATTACTTTGAGCCTATAATTATTAGATTATAGCACTGTAACTCTGTCGAGTTTGGCACACACCACACCGAACTCGCTGGCGGAACCACATAATCCGGATAATTCTGTTATTCTACGGCAATCGCGGAAAGTCGTATGCGGAACGATCTTACACGCAATCGAACAGGCTAGGCGATCAACCAGAGATTTCGATGTCCGATCGAACATAATCTGCGTTTAGTCAGCTTCTGCTTACGACTGCTAGGTCAACTGATCAATACCTTTAACGTAGATTAGCCGTGTTTGCCGAACGTTACGTGCAACAGACATAACACAGTCTATGCGCGCCAGTTCCGCCTGCCTCTCGCTTTGTTCCTTCAGCCTCCAAGGATTTCCTCGTCATTGTTCCCGTAGCTATTTTTTGTTTTTTTTTTTTGCCAATATTTTGTAACCGCCCGTTAGCTTCGTCCACTATTGTATTTCTATATTTCCTTCGTATCGTAATTAATAATTAACCTTCTTAGTATCTGTATCGATTTCGCGGATTTCGAGGAACGAATATTTCGGCTTTTCTCCACGAGTTCTTAATTATGAAGAATAATCCTTTTTTTGAGAGAAATACGATATCTGTAAATATCTGAAATATTTTTCGAGATATTTCTGGATGATACTCAGAAAATTTTGCACGCATTGATGAAACGTCTTTCTGTCAAATTAGGATCATTTAAAAATTTTCGAAGTTTTACGTGTATTTTAGTGAAATTAGAAATATTCGACGGAACTTAATTATAAACAGTACAAAACACGTGCATATTAATGATTCATACAGATGAATTTAACTTTAAGTTTGTCATCTTGAATTACTCGTATGTTTGAAGGGAAAACTGTACCAATTGGGTCAAGTTACACCAGCGATCTCAAAATTGAGTAAATTTAGTTTGAAGGTTTTTGTTTAGAAAATAAAACAAGCTTCATTTCTGTTGGGTGTATATTTTACTGTTTTATGTTGTTTTTTACATTGCTTTTTCAATAGTAAATACTACAGGAGGTTACAGGAATATAGTGAATAAGAATGGAACTATGATTTAGTATTTTTGACAACTGTATAATGTAAGAGTTGTTCAATGAACCGACAAGTTTCTGCAAAATCGAGATTTTAATCTTAATTAATCTTTTGCCATTTTGAGAGTTGATGGGTTTCTGCATAATTTGGCCCAATCGAGATCATACTATTTTATCTTTTCCTCGAAATATGAATGTCCTTCTCCTGATTTTTCTCCACTAGCTTTCTGGCTAGAGATGAACTTCTCGAATCATTTTCAATTAGTTTAAAAATTTACATTCATCTCAACTTACTTTACAAACTTAAATATAGACATACACATTCGTACGAACGATATCTTTCTATCTATAATGGGCACAGTGAGCAACTGATCGATGCTTTTTAAATTTGGAGTGAGATAATAGAAATCATTTGATATAAATCTTCTCAGTCGTGGAATAATAAAATAATTTATTTCAGCGAGCAATTGTTCCAAAGATATATTTTTTTAATGCATCTTTTATATTGTTAAACAAGAAATTATGTTTATAGTACATAATAATACATTGCGTTTAATTGAGCTAAAATTCTATAAGGAAGAATACAATATATTTCTTATAGAGTTAATAATTTTCTCCAATTCCTTACTTCTATAGAATTAATCGATTAATCGGTAAACGAACGTCTTAATTATTATTATTTGCACAGTTTCGATTAATATGGAATGTTGTTTATCGATCGTCACTCAAAATATCAACAAAGGAAAAGAAGAAATTTCTCATAAATCATCACGTACGTTCAATGAAGAAATTTAAGAAAATTTACAATAAAAAATATTGTTATTAATCACCACGAGTGATTAGTAATAAGAATCCAGAACATTTCTTGTGATTTTTTCTATACAAGTATAAAATCAAAAGCTGCTCACCCGTATTTAGCATTCAGGCTAAAAACAAAAGACAAGCATAGATAATTTCTCGAAGCCCAGCTTAATTAAAAAGGACAGAAGATAAAAAAAAAACCACTGGAAAAGTCCTCGAACTTTTTAATTGATAATCTTTTCTTAATCAGAGAAACGTATTGGATTGAAAACAGTTACTTGAATTGAAAATACACGATATTTCGGAACTTCATACGCTAATCTAACAATAAATTAAAAAAAATTCTGGTTATAAATGTTGCGGACATATTTCGAAGCAGTTCATTGATAGAAGTAGAAAGTATAGGCGGAGTTTATACATAATTCCGTATGAATAATGGAACAGTTCTAATCGAAAAGACAAGGAATAAGGTTTGTGAATTTTTGCTGGAAACTCAGGCCCTTGGCCACATATGTGGACAGTTAATACACTGTAGCGTGAGCTTTACTCGCATGCCTAACAGGCGAAAATAAGAAATTATAAATAATAAAAATACGTCGAATAGTTAATTACAGGAGAAAGGAAAAAAAGTGCTGCATCAAAAAATGTACTTTTTACACCAAAAGGTATTAATATATTTTCCGCCGATAGTTAAATTACTTCCTGTAAAGAAGCTCCTTCCATTCGCGAAATCATTGCAAAAAATAGTTATTATGTTTTGAAATTCTGAAATGTGAATTTAATTTTTTTATGCGTTATTTTTCCTTCGTTTGCCAAGAATGAAATGAGATTAAATTAAGTTCCCTTGTCATAACTGAAATTAAAAAATTCGTCCCTGAAGGAGGTTTAATATTCGAATCACGCGCCATCGGAAGTGGCACATCGCCGTTAGTTGTTAGTGGCACTTAGCAACTTTCGTCGCCGCGTATCATTATTAGGACGAATTAAACGAGGCAATTTCTGGGAAATAGGGCAGAGATCCCTTCGAGATCGAATGTAAAACATTTAGAACATTTTTGCGCCTTTGCGAATTGTTTTTCACGCGCTTGGCGTCCCGCGACGAACAACACACAGCCACGAATGACACGTTCGCGACGTACGAAAACCCATTACAGAAACTCAATGAACTATCTAATGCGATTCGTCTAAAATTTCGCCTGAACAAATTTCAGCAGAACTGCTTGCCGGCGCACAAATTCGCAGTAACGGGATATTAACGATTAAAATGCAAATTCTCGGGAAAGTGTGCAATTCCCGGCGAAATTAGACCGAAACACGTTCGTTACGAACGTGACAAAAATCCGCGTTCGCCATTTGTCGTGTGTAAATTTCTTCCTTGCTGAAGTGGCGTTTCTATCACCGTGAAGAAGGGAAGAAGACATCGTCGACGAATGTCAATAACAGTCTCGACGTAGGAGAAAATATACAGATGGGATTGGAAATTGATCGACCATGCTGAACCGATTCGTTAACTCCTTAAACGTTAATCCCAAGTTTTGTTTTATTGCGAGAATGTGCACTGTGCTTAATTACTCCTGGGCGATATTTGACGAAAACGCAGTGAATGTACTTGCTGCAAGATCGAATTAAATCATAACAAAATGACAAGTTTTTTTTTTTTGGTGTTTCTTTGAAAAATTTTTAATTTTATTGGCCTTGTTTTATTTTTTTGTTTTGCCTTGAAATATTCTATAAAATGTGCTAAGATGATTCTTTCACTTAAATTTTGCAATAAATAGCAAAAGTGAATTCTTGTTCCTATTACGAGTATACTCAAAGTATAGTACTCAAAGAGTATACTAAGATATTAACTCTCATTGAATCCTCTAACCCTCATAAAATATGAGATACGTTTTTCGTACATTTAGAAGAAAGAAATGTATATTTTATATATACATCTCCGTAAAACAGGCAAAATTTTAAGTAGTTGCTAAAGAAATTGTTTGCCTGTTACTTTCATCACAAATTATGTATAGTCGGGGGCTCGCATTAAATATTGTAACTGTTACAATTTCGTACAACAATAAACTTGGTTTCATTGTAGCACTAGAATCACCGACGATCATGGTATAAAAATTGTATCAGAGAAATTAGGGTGCAAGGGAAATTTATAATAGCGTGAAGAAACACGAACTTTTATTCATGTATTTTACAATAATCATTCAAGTTTTTAAAAACGCGACTGGAAAATCTAGAAACTAATCTATAACAAATTATGAATATAATTACATTTATTTTTAAATATTTTATAAATATTTTTATACGTTTACGTGTACATATATTTAACATAATTACTGAATATAATATTGCGATATAAATTTAAAGTTTTGATCACTTTGGTAATTCTAGCAGCATTAAATCTTGAAGCCTCTGTTTTCAAAATGTACCATTCTAGTTTTATTTTATGTTTTCTAACATTATACAGCGGGTGAAGACACTTTTTTTTTTATATCAACTACTTCGATTAACTTTTCTTTAGGCTATTTTTGCCAGTAGTTGGGTTTCTTTTACAAATCGGATGAAGTTATTTACTTTTTCTTTCTTGAGGTTCTGCTTTATTGTGGGGGCAGATTTTTAGGCGAGTGCTGGCGTCTTTGTATTTTAAGCAGTGTAGGATTAAGTGGTCAGTTGTGATGGTCTCTTCACATTCGTCGCAAGTGGATGCAGGTTCTCTTGCTAGTATGTGTGCGTGTGTGATTTTCGTGTGGCCAATTTTAATCCTGTTTATGGCTACCTGCTCTATCCTGGGGAGTTTGGTTGGTTCTGCTGGTGTTTGGATAGAATTATTGGTGATATTTTGTTACCAGTTTTCCTTTTACGAACTTGGTTACGTCTTCTACATTTGTGTCTTTGAATGTGTCTGTGAATGAATTGATAATTGCGGGAGGCACTTTTCTTTTCGAAGATGCTACAAATTGTCACAGTAGAAACATTGAAAAATTCCTTTCGTGGCTAAATTTACAATGGGTTTTGAAGACTGAAAAGTCTCTTCTTTATAACCTTCTAAATATTCATGTATCATTTTTTTTCTCGCCATTTTATTAAACTTTAGACTTTAGAAAGTCGCTATTCGTTTTCGCTACATGACGTAAAAACACGAATGGATGCATTCGTAGAGACTTAAAACGAAGCAAATTTGTTGCTTTACGAAATCGTAATAACCTAAATATTAATGTGAACAGCTGCTATATGTATCTGCGTGAAAACTCGACGAAATATTTTTTTCTTTCTCATTACAAAGAGAACTGATCGTTTTTGACCGTGAAACGATGTGAAAATTAAAACACATTTTGGTCAAAAAATGGCCACGAAAAAAGAGACGATCAAATGACAAAAAATGAAAAGTACTCAGCTCCCATTGATGATTTTATTTTTCTGGCACGCAAGATAATTCCAGGCATCAACGACATCGTACTGTGAAATACGTTGGAAAGCGTGATATTTCGCCCTCGGATACACACGAAGGGGTTAAAACCGGCTGTTGCGGGAGTATCGTCGCACTGAATTATGAATTCATCGACGTGTTAACTACAATCTCGTAATAATAGAGTCTGATTAATTTTGCGAAACGCGAGCGTAACAATGACCGACATGTACGCAAGTAAGTAGTTGAGAGACCAATCAGGAATTGAAATTCCGGTCCTACATGTTCCGGCGAGGCAAGTAACTCCCGTGTAGCGAACGAGCCAAATTGCTCGATACGTTTAGCTGCGCAGCAAAATCTGAGTTTTGCAACACTTTTTATCTGACTTCGCTGTGATTTCACCAAGGATCCACCCTCTCTTTATCGTTTCTTTTTCTTTATTGAGATTCTTTATACCTTTCATACCTTTTTTTACAGCTTTTCATGCGAGAAAAACTAATTTCGCATTTATTCGAGAAGTTAGAATTGGGCGTATTTTTAATTTTGTAAAAAAATAATAATTTGAGGTAACGTGTTATTTCAACTAATTTATCATCATTGATTTAGAAACAACGTCACTGAAATAAGGTCACTTTTAAACAATTATTTAAATAAAATGGCAAACAATTTGTACTTGTTTCAACACAGTTGATAATGTTGATATACTACTAGGATTAGAAAGTATGTATCTGAGAAATTAATCGATTAAAAATTTTTTATTCCAATTTTTGTTTTACAGCCAAATAATGGAGTAATCTGGAGAAAAAACGTTTTCATGTAAAAACAAAAAAAAAAAAGCTAACGCGTAATTCAGGTTCAGATTATTCATTTCATTACTTTTGAAACACATTGTATGAATAATCCTCCCTGACAGAGAATTTCGTGTTCGAATTAATGCGGGTGATAAAAACGTTCGATCAATAGAACGATTAAAATTCACGCGTTCAAATGGAGATTAAAAAAATCGTTCAGTTTATTTAATATATGTTTTTCAACTAGATACTGTGTCATTTGACTTTCCTAGTGCAAGTAGGAGAATCTTTAATTCTCAATAAAAATACATCCTGTTGTTTCAATTTGTGAAAAAATTATGATCGTGATATTTTTGTCACTTATAAAAAGGCCGTGAACTTTTCTGGAAATTTTATTTTGTATGATTGAAGAAATAAAACTTGGATGGAAAATTATTTAACGTGCTAAATGTTGCAACAATATTTCATTTATGTATATATATACCATTTATATATTGACTTTTATCGTGATTTCTTACATATACTCTCAGTACTGTTTTTTTTTAAGGACTTTCACAAGTTTCTTTTGCAACTATGAAAAACACATCGTACGGCAGAATCTGCAGTATTAATTAATAAAAAAACAAAAGTGTTCAGTCAATGGAATTTTTGGAGAATAGAACAATTATTTCCTTTGATATTAAATTGCGTGTATTTAAATAGAGATTAGACAATTACCAGTTTATTTTAATATTTAAGAATGCTACATATTTTTTAGTTGTTGAATTATCTAACTTCTTCAGCAATATACTCAAATTGTAATACAATTTAAAAAAAAAGTCTATTAGTAAATATTTTACTCAGAGATAACAAAATGTTCGAATAATAAAAAACAATCTGATATTATTAGTAGCCGAAGAATGTGAGTTTGGATATAAATTCTACTGCATTCACACGAACGCTTAATTATTAACAGAAAACGTTCAATGAATTAATAAAAAATATTTTCGCATATTTTTTAAAAATGCGAAATTAGAATTCCATATTAGAATATCTGTTGCAGTAGTGATTGGAAGCTCCTTTCAAACAGTTTGTCAAAAATGAATCAGCTATCTTATCACGTCAAAGAGAATTTTCAATCAAGTAATAATTTGAGTAAGTACTGTAATTAGCTAATACCACGTCAAAAAGAAGCTCCATTTAGAAAGAGTTGATTAAATTGTACACCTACAGTTTACCGTGGCCTCTTCCGCTTGTGTCAATTTTTCTCGTTCAATCGATAATTAGCCAATTCCACGTCAAGGATCCGTTTAAAAAGGAGAAATTAAGTTGCACGCTAGAGAAGCTTCGTATCACTTGCTTCTTATTTTTAATTCAGCAATAATTTAGATCACCAATTAGCCAGTGCTACGTCAAAGCAAAGTTCAATTTAAAAAGAAAATCAAATTGCCTCGGTAACGCAACGATTTTTCACTCGTTTATATTTAAATTTTATATATATATATATTGGTAGTTTTCCTATATTCGCCAGCAGAGGGGTTCGCGCCAATTAGCAATTCTGCCAAGTCGTCACCTAATTATTCCGTTCATACGACCAGCCGGTTTTCACCGTTTTCCGTGCTCCAGGTAGGTATATACATAAGTATATTAGGTAGATTAACCGATGTGTCTCATTAGCAGGTTCCTAGACAAAGCGCAAGTACTTTTTCGTTACTCTGTTCATCTCTCGCTTTTCATCTCTGTTTCCTTCCCTTTTTCATCCACACAGCCTCTCTCGAAACAGCTCGAAACCACAACGTGTACAGGGCATATCACGCCTGATCTTGATTTACGTCACTGTTATTATTATCTGTAGAGGAGAATGTTTCAGGTNATTATTATCTGTAGAGGAGAATGTTTCAGGTGAAAGTTTTGAATGGCATCGAGAGGAGTTCAATTATTTATTGCTGATGAACGGTTAATTTTGGTTCTTTCTCTTTCCTTTCCCATTCGTTAATCATTTGCTACAATATACAGATTTTTGAAATATTGAAAAACGACGAGAAAGTATCGAGCGAACTCATTTAGTCTGCTTTAGTTTGTCTTTAGAGATTATTTGTTTCGTTGTTCGATTTTAAAGTGGATTCTATTCTACCTGATATTCTATCTGTACTCGTATAGATGTTTCCAGAATAATTGCTGAGCAAATTATATTTCCAGATTAAATTATTCTGAATAATTTCTATTTCTGCTACTTGAATAAGTGTTTCCCCGGAATAATTGTTAAACAAATTATATTTAGAGGTGAAATTATTTTAAATAATTTCTGTTTCTATGATATCAATATCAACTTGTCAGTGAAACTAATTTTCTTAACTTAACTATAACTTAACTAAAACATCATTCAACTACAAATATGTACAAAATGTAATATTTCAAATATATCGAATAGAAATTCTACACTATAGCATACAAATTATTTTATATTCTCTGGAAAGAGAAAACCATTTGAAAATGATTTATCCATTCTGAAAAGAATTTGCTATTTCTGAAATGGCAATAATAAAATAGTTAATCGTAATAATTATAGTTATATTAGTACAGTAATAGTAAATTATTAGTTATATCGTAGTAACAGTAATAGTAAATTATTAGTTATATCGTAGTAATCGCAATAGTTACTTCAAATTGTCATTTTTCATCTTTATTTTAAGTAATATTTGTCCCTGATACACAGAGCAATATTTAAATACTTATGTTATTTTTTGACATGACATGTTATACAAAATTCAAATTCACAAGTTAACACTATTGTGTAAATAATCCCTAACATGCATCGATTAATGTCTGACAAAAAATATGTTTACACAACGTTTATGTATCTGCCAGTAAACAAATGAACAACATCACAATATGACATGCTCGAAGTTATTTAATTTTTATCTAAAGCATTTTCCGCTACGGATAATAGTACTGACATAAATCAAGATGTCAATATCAGCTGAGGCATTCCCTTACATATTTACCTTTTAAACTAAATCAGTTTTCGAGAAAGATTTAAATTAAATTTCACGTCAAACGTGTCAATACTACATTACTGTTACGAGAAAAACCTTCTGAATCGAAAAAAAAATAAAAAAAAAGAAAAAAAAAACCCACGATCAACAAATGGTAGATATAATAATTCACGAATACGATCCATTTTAGGTAGGAAATCCCGATGAAAGTTCGAAGATTCAAAGCTACGTTTTTTATTTTTTTATTTTTTTTTAATTAAACGACTACGAGTGAACTGATAGCTTCCACATCTTTCTAATTTCACGCGTGTTACGTGATATTTCATCTCGGAAAAAAAAGACCGTTTCTGGCGTCGACGTCAAAAAGTGATCGATTTATCGTAAAATGACCTGTAACATATTTCTGCATCCTTTAAACTTCATAATTTTCGTTGTCGAGAGCACATTGTAAATAAAAATATACGTTGATGATGTAGAGATACACTCTGGCAAAAAAAAAAAGGAAAAGTATCAGAAGACGGTGTTCGACTTTTTAATTAAAACATTGCAATTTGATAGATAAATGTAGTAAAAAATGTAGTAAATCATACAGTTACATTCTCCAAATCATACAATTTACATTGTCGATGATATGTTATAGATATTCAGTCAAA
>NIPQ01044333.1:0-10518 GCA_002806875.1 Lepidotrigona ventralis hoosana | reverse complement strand
CCCCCCCCCCCCCCAAGTCGTTCGATCTTCGGCTCGCTAATTCCTCCGGTGACGCGACGTTTGCAAAATTGCACGAGAAGCGGCGAGATATATCCCCGACAAAAGGAGAAAAAGAAAAAGAAGAAAAAAAAAGGATTCCTACGCACCCTGAAACAATTGCGCGACCACCTTTCGCCCTTGTTTCCCCGTATTCCCGACCAATCTGTTCCCTCAGAAGTAATAAGGCGGAATTCCACCTTCTTTTCTTCCACTTTCCTCCCTTTCTCCTTTTCTTTTTTAATATACTCTCGAAGGAGAATCACTCGGGGGAGGAAACTTCTCCGAGGATTCTTCAACTAACCTGATTACATCCCGGAGTGTACAAATTAAAGGGGGGGTCACGGTCGAAACATCGAAAATAATAAATCGAATAAACTCTTTGGTTATCTGTATATAAGAGAAAGCAGTCTAAATTATTAGGTTATAAGAGAGCATCTTTCTTCTTTTTTTTTTTCTTTTAAATTAAATTTATCTTTCAACTTGGTCCAATGTCTTTCTAGTCTTTTAATTCCGTACATATAATACGGTACATGTTTACTTCGTCAACACAGATCGACTAAATCGACGGAAATTACTTCTCATCGCTAGATTTGGCATCTTCGGCTGGCAGGAAAAATACGTGCATCATCTGACGAAATGACAACAAACTCGTATTTCGCATTGTGTGAAGGAAACTAAAAAAGCTAGAAATTTAAACCTGATCTTTTCAAAAAAAAGAAAAATATAACGCCTTCTTTAATTTTACACGGACAATCTTCGCATACACGTTCGAGAGAAGACTCACAGTTTTCTAATGCAACGACGCCACAAAACAGCGAGTATCCTCTCGTTTGTCGGGTCCCTACTAATGGAAAAACAACATTTGCAGATCGCGGCCGATTAACCGCGATCTCGCCGTGAAGCTTATCCGGCTTTGCACGCTCGTCCATCCGGTGTATATCTTGGGCGCAGTCTATGATCTCACCCCGGTGGAGGAAATTTACGATCTCCACACTTTCTATCGCTGGCGAGCGGGAGGGGACGTACACGAGACCTACCCCCTACAGCAGTCCGCCACCCCTTTCTGCATTATCGACGATGGCCCGCCAAGTTTCGCCGTGAAGGGAACGCTGCACGAGCCGATAGGGGATAATCAATCTCGAAACACACCGAACGTTCCCCCGGAGAGATCGTTGCAGAGGAGAAGTAAGAGGCGGGAAGGGTAAAGCGCAGCGGCCTGGCCACGGCCGCCAGACTTGGCTACGTGTGTTTGCATTTGCGTGCTAATTTGCCCTAACCTAATGAGAGACCGGCTTGGGCAAACCTTGCTTTCTCTTCTCCGGTTCGCCCTCTTCACCCCTCCCTCCCCTTGTGCTTACCAGCCCGGGGCTGCCCACCGAGGGCGCATAAGCACGTTGAAAAATTGGATCGCGAAACTTCGCCACCGAGGCGGTGTGTTTGCCGTGCGGCGATCTTTAATGAAACTAGCCGAAACGCTGGATTATTTGCCGCGCTGGCCGTGTAATTATGCCTTATTAGCGATGCGACCATAATTGGCAGGGAGGAAAAGCGTGCACGCTCTCTCGAGTAAGGGAATTTTACGGGAGAGCCTCCTCCTTCTCCCCTCCCACCAGTTGCCTGCAACGTTGTTATCGTAATTGCTAATTGATTTTTCAGGAAACATTAGCGGAGCTAATTCGGGATTTCCTTCTTTTTAATTAAAGAACTGATGCTGAACTCGCGACGACGTACTCTCGGTCACTTGTGGAAACTTCTCGCGTTACATCAACACTGTAGCGAGATTCAATTATCGTGATTATATTGATCCAATTGAGATTAATGAACACAATCCGTTATGCGGATAAGCTTCAATATTGAGGAGAATCATCTTTAACATCCATTATATATTTGAAATGATTATTTATTCCGTATGATCTTTTACTGAATGTATGCTCCCAGTAAATATCTTTTAACTTCTACATAGATAGGTCCATTTTCAGAACGTTTATCAATGATTTAAACCAATCCATTGTAATGACAATAATCGATTCTCATTACAGTGTTAATAAAATTTCAAAATATTTTACACGATACACGTGATAAATTTTTCTGTGATAAATGTTTGATTTTCACGAGCCACTATATTTTCGAACGTGACATCGTTCCAGGCTTGTAGCATAGTACTCTGTACACTAGGTCGTTGAATTCGTTTTGATATTAATCGTAACGTTACGAAATCGAAAGCACTACGAAGGTCTGAATGATTCGTGAAATGAATCAGACGGACGTGATAAGATCTTTGGATCGTATCTGCGAGTTTCACTGTATATCGACGGTAAATTTATTATCGGTTTATCAATCGAAGGGGGTTGACGTAGTTCTCTGAAGCATCTCCAGTGCTAAGAATAGCGTATTCAACTAAGAAATATGTACAAAGTCTTCCTCTCTCTTCTTTCTTATCGAATAAAAGCATACCCGCTCGTTCAAGTGGAAAAATATGCAAAATCCAATTGAAGGGAAGCATCTTTGCTGAAGTAACAGACCCGGTGATTCCTGGAACCAACATTTCCGCGCTCCGCCAGGAAGCATCCTTCCATTAATTATCTCCTGAACCCCCGAGGAAACCCTCTCTTTATTTAATACTTTAATTTGCATATTAATCTTTACACCGTGTAATTAATTTTTCCAACTATTCCTGCAAGTATCGATCCTAGTTTCTTATGACGATGGAAAATAATCGATCAGAATGTAAATCTAGGAAACTCCTGTGAAAATTTCGACCAATTACAAATTGGTCATTTTTTTCATTTTACATTGTTAATAGTACATACGTGTTGCAATGCGTCTCGAGACAATTTTACAATCCATTAAAAAATATTTAATATTTCATTGATAGCATACATTGACATTGACGATGTTAAAATTGTCCCTTGTAAAGTTTCGCAGTTAAAATTGCACAATTATCTATAAAATTTTAATAGTTTAAATGGAACAGATTGACAAATTAACTTGCCAGAAATATCTCGTTCTTAATTATCAATTCAACATGTTTTCGAATTCATCGATTCGTACTAATCTCTTCCACACAAAGACCAAGTAACAATTCTCACGACGAAAATGTCTTAATTATTGCTAAATTGCATTAAAAAAATTTTCAAATTTGACCACGAGGAGGGGGCAATAGTCTCTCTTCGTCAAGGAGCGTCAATTGTCATTCAATTTTGTCATCAGAAATCTCAAACTTCCAATTTCGCGCGAAGCTTGTTTGAAACCGCGAAAAGCCTGCCGTTCGTGCCGGTGCCGAAGTTCACGGACGTTAGAAGAGAGACGGAAGTGTCCTCGGACGATGAGAGATGATAATGAAATCAAGGTGCACCTTACCTTGGACGGTAATTGTGTTCGTCCCGGCGTGGATCGATCCCCTGCAGGGCAAATGTTAGCGCAACAATTAAACCGGCGAAAGAAGAAAGGACAAAAGGCGGAGACGCTCTGGCAGGCCTCACCTCGGTGAATGCGACTGCGCTGCTCCCATAGACGCGGCGCGTCATTATGCGGGAGGACGAATGAATCGCGACAAAAGGGATGGAGGCGAGGGGTCGGGGGCGAGAAAGTGGCGACGAAGAGAGACGACGAGGGGAGGAAACGCGGGAGAGGAAACGGGCAAATGTTTTCGAGTAGTCCCACTTCCACGGATCCATTGTTATTTAACGCGGGCACATTGAGGATGAGCACGGGAAGACTGAAAGACGCGGCCAGAAGGGGTGGATGGTAAGGAGAGAGGACAGGCCGAGAAAGGGCGAGCATTGTTGAAGTTCTGTAAAATACGATCCTCTTGGCTAGCACGTGTAAGAGTGCTTGATATTCAGCATATTTCTGACGCGACGGCTATCAGTCGATCCTTTCATTCCCCTTTGCGTGCCGTAACTGGCTACGAAACTATTCGCTCCATGCTAATTTCAACGTCGAGCGGGATTAACCGTGCGAATTAATAAATTAATGAAAAAATTCCTTCCCCGAGGGGGATCCAATCGCGAATCACCCTCTCTTGCAACTCTCCTCACGTGTGAGTGGAGCATTTCGTCTTTTTTACCGTCGTTACACGCGCATTCTGGTTTACAAAGCGTCCGGGTTCTATGTGTACGCCGCCGACGGTGTAAATCCTTCGAATATCAACGATCGAAAAATTTTAAAACGGTGGGCAGGTGGTGAAAAACGAGAAGGCGTGTATTGAACGTGTGAGGCATGAAACGACCGGAACGCGGGACGAAGGCTACGTTTCCAACGGGAAAACGATTTTCAAATCGAGGATCTTTTGATAATTTGAAATAATTCCGAGAGAAAATCTCCGACGCCGAACAAAGAAAGAAGAAAGGAGATATAAATTTTTGCCTTACCCACAGATATACATGTACACTCGATACACTCCGGTCGGAACGAATCCGTAATGTTTCATCGGTCGGCTTAGCGCAGGATTACCATTATGTTTCCCGGATTACACGTAACTTCGAAAACACCGTGGCCAACGAAATACACTTTTTTTTTTTTTATCAGAGTAAAAGCGTCCAGCCGATTTTCGTTTTTAATACGCGCACGCTTGTCGGGAGGGGGCGCGAAGGGTGAAAGGGGAGAAGAGAGGGGAGCTATGATTTTTATTTAAATGTACAGAGGGGAAACGCACGGTAATGCGTCGTCGAATTGGAAACTTGATGCACGCTGTGTAAATGAAAATTTGTTGGCGGACGCGCAGCCGACGGTATAAACTGCCGTTTCATTGTGCAAGCAGCGATCGAGCACGTCCGAATGAAAATCCTGCTGCTTGCAATTCGTACGTTCGTTTGATACCTTCATATCGATACCCCCCGCCCTGAATCGAAATTGATAGGGTAACAATAACTCGAAGGGGCGAGAGGAGAGTGGACTGGTCTCGCGATGCAATCTTCTTAAGAACGATGGATCGAGTAGTGAGTCAAACGCGTCGAACGATTCCGCGAGACGGTTCGCTTTTACCATTTACTGCCAATAAAGTTTGAAAAATGGCATTCTCGCGATTCGTGCCTGCCCGGTATAGTGATGAAAAAGAAAAAAAAGAGAGAGAAAGAATAAGAGGAGGATTTTTATTCGCTACTTTACCGTGATACCGTCCTTTTTACGGCGATATAAAAATATTCTGTTTAAAAAAAAAACGATGGAAAACAGCGTTATATAGGGTGTAAAAAAGACAGAGTGGGAGAAGACGCGAAGGAAAATTGATTAGACGTGTAGTGTCGCGTAAAAACTCATCGCTAATAAATAAAATCACTCTACGAAAATAGGCTTCAAAATAGAAATTACTCTGCTCGCTGTTAAGGGGATTTTTTTCAATGGCTACTGCGTATCGTACGAAACTTGCAGACGCTGAGATTCATCCCTCGACGAAAGCGAAATTTCCAGAAAATTTACAGCCGGCGACATGAAGCAACAGAGAAAGAGAGAGGAAAGAGGGGAGGAAAGGGGAAAGGGACAAAAGGAGAAAGAGAAAATATGATAATGTAACGGCACGCGTACGCGTTAGCTCGATACAGCGTGCGTGTCGGGTTACCTCAAGAATGCTCATCGCTGTTCAACCATGTCGGAGGAACCACTCGGCTAAGTATTCCCAACGATCCCGGGGATGTTCTACCTCTCCTTCCCCGACACGGTCAGATCTACTACGTGCCTCTGAATAACTCGCGGTCATTAGCAGGCGGTCCTTTTTACATAGAGTGCCCGCCCGGCATGTAACACCCTGACGAAATACCTCTCGCCGTTCCCCTCTTTCAACCCCTCGACCCTCTTTCCGGCGCTCATCTACGATAATGAGTACTATTTCGGTAATGAGGTCGCACGCCATTGAAAATCGCGGAGAAGCACGCGATCTACACTCGCGGAAACAGTGCGAGCCGGTGCTCGGGAGACCGTAAAACTTAATGAACGGAGAAATAACCGTTTCGAAAGAATCCCCGGGATCTATTCCCTCTCGTCTGCCTCTATCCTTTCTACTTTTCCATCCTCCTCCTCCTCCTCCTCCTCGGAGTGTTCCGGACAAGAGGGAACGGGAATGCCCATCTAAACGACTGGTCGACTTTTCACTCGCTGGAGATTCGATCTATCCGACCGAGACGCCCGCTATCAACGCCCAACGGTGAATTCCTCCGCTCAAAAACGCGCACGCCGCTGTAAATCGACTTTCTTGCACGTGCACCATCCCCATCCACCCCTTCGTCCGTTTTCTTTCCTCTCTGCGCGTCCTTTATACTGTCCTCGCTCGTTTTCTCTTCTTGCTCTGGATCCTCGTCGCGTTTCGTCCTGGCACCCGCGTGCGGAGCTCGGATTGCTTCGCCAAATTTTTTGTCGCTTAGTATCGTCGATAGGAAGTAACGATCGTGGAATAGTCTTCTTGATCCATTCCATCGCGCATTTCGAAAATACAGCAAATTTCACATCTCGAACTAAAGGCAAGAAATGTTTGGTTAATGTTCTCGGATTATAAAACGACCATTTTTCTGATGTTAAATTACACGTTGTCACATTTACATTTGTTCCGAAATTTTATATTTAGCAATATCTTTTTTTTGCTATTCTGTTTCACTGATACACCATTACTAAATGCTAGATGAATTATTTATAAAAAGTATAAATAGAAATATGTGACCAGTAATGATCTCTCTTTCCCTGACGAGTAAACGAAATTTTGGTTACAGAGGGCGTCGTATAGTATCAATTCTTCGATAATTTTAATTTTCACGGTTTGGTCGTCGGTATTCCGACTTGTCGATTTTAACGAGCTTACAACTCTTACGCGTTATACGGTGCAAAACGATTTTCAAACGGGTGAATCCGTGTCAATTTAATGAGATAAGCCTCGTTTGTTTAACGGATGAACGCGATGAGCCGGTGGAAATTTAATGATAAATATGTTGTTTTGGCAACAAACAACTAGCGGGTTCCGCGTAACTTATTTAAACCAGGATATAATGTGTTTGAACACGGTGTTTGTCAGTCGTATTCCATGGAATGTGATTACGAGAGCTTGCCCGATTTATTATAATTCGTAGAATTATGTCAAATTTTATATCCCCAGGAAAATGAGATGTAAAACGAGTAGATCCGAGGCTGAAGTAAATGTTGATTGCGGATAATAAAATGCCGCGCGCTATAAAACTACAATACCAGCGAACCCGCGAGTTACATTTCGAAGGTTAGGAAGGACCATTTTTAACGATTGAATCGATCGAATTCTGAGTTCTGAATTACTCTCGAAAGTCGAGTTGATTAACTTTGTTTTTCGTAAGTTCATCAATTCTACTGTTTGCAGAAAGATGATACAATGTATCATTCAAAATAAATCAGAGAGCTACCCTAATGTTCTCAAGTCGAATATGTTTATTTTGAAAATTTGTATTGTAAATTATATTTATTTCTTTTTTTTTTTATTTCACAATATTCTTGAATAGTTTATTTAAGACTGGAAGAAAGATTAACTCACGGAATCTTGTAGTCGATGTTGAGCGAAAGACTCGTTGTTTTTAGAAACGATTTTGTTCACTTTTCTCGCGTGGAGGAAGTATAATACTACAGTACGGTGTCGTACAAACGACAGTCTGCCGCGAGATTATCCATAATTACGGGGCGGTTAATGTTATAGTAAATTTTCCACGACTTTCGTGGATTGGTATTATTCAGCAATTTCAGTTTCAATTTCACTCTTAATTGACACGCGGAGGTATTTCCTTAAGTAGTCCAATACGCTATACTACCAAACTCACAAATGGTAAAGTAAAGATAATTAAAACACACGAGGGTTCGTCGCGCCTACGATATTTCCGAGTGTCTTCAAATTGAATTCCCAGGACGCGAAAATCGTTGTTCGCGCGAAACGAGCTTCGATCCTCGCGACTCTAACGATCCACTTCGTTTGCGCGATGTTTCGCCACATCCTCCTGCTTTCTTTCGACGGGTCGCGTCGAAGCTGGTAACTCAATTCGCGCATAATGACGTGGCAAGGTCTACGGTACACGTAGACACAGACTGAAATTCCCACGAGAGGTTGCTGCTACGCTCGGCCTTTGATTTCACCTCGTGTTCGTCGGGCAATGGTATCAGTTTGCCTCTGACTTTCTCTCTATCTCTCTCTCTCTCTCGGTCAACTTCTCACCGAGCAAAGATACGATCTAGTCGAGCGGAACGTTATCACCGGGCCGGAAATTTCTAGGGGCGAGGTGGTGGTCGTCGCCTTGTGCGAAACTGATTTTCGATTTCGCGTTGTTCCACTTCCCTCCGATCCCCTTTCCGAAGCCGACTTTCTTTCGCCGATTTTACTTCTTGCGCATCACGTGCGACGCGAAACGTTCCAGACGGAAATAATCAACGCGGGGAACCGATCTCCTCGCCCACGTGGTTGTTCGCGAACAACTCGCCAGCCATGTTTCGCTATCAGTATGGATTCACGCTGATCTGAATAAATAATATTCTTTCGGAGGATTTCAGGCTTGTTCAATTTCTCTCAGACTCTTCATTCACATTTCTCAACTTGACTCGATTCTTTTCTCGACAATGTTATTAACTTGATGATTCTGGATTTTCTTGATTCATTGTGTATTCGCCCGTTATAACAGAATTTGTCGTTATTTCACAAAATCGAATTCGTTATTCACGCAGTATCTTTCCTCGAGGGGATATCGAAACGAATCATAGAATCAATATCATAGAATCTCGAAATACAAATTATAGATGTAGAGTAGCAAGACTTATCTCGGACTTGTGGAAACGTCATGAGGATAATTATCGAATAAATTGAATAAATAAAGCATAATATAAATTATTAAAAAAAGAAGGAGAACTAGAACTGGTATAAAAATTTCAAAGAATCAATCATTCACTGGACAGGTCATCGCGATCACAGGATATGAAATTTTATAAAATAATTCCCCAGCACTATGCTAGAACAAACACAACAAATTGCAGATTTCCTTTCCCTTACAATTGCTTGATATTCTTCACTGATTCCTATTTAAACAGAAACGTGATAAGTCTATTTATTGTAATTATTATCATTAAAATTATAATGGCATACATATGGAATTGAAAACTAATGCAAACATTTGTTTAAATTTCGAAAATGTCTGCACGCGAGCAAGGTTTACAACGAATGTTAATGTAGGCATACTCGATGTAGGTCTCAATAACGACTCGCGAATCAATCGTCGATCGAACACGTTCGCGAGAAACTCGGCAACGGTGTACGACATAATGGGTGACAAACTTGAGATAGGCGTGTAGTTACAGGGATTCTCCCGCGACTCTTCCACGGAAATCTGCCGGATACTTGCGCGAAACTCCCGACAATCTATTTATCCGGCATTTAAACTTGTTCTTACGTGCATCGTGAAGGCAACGCGTGTTCTTCCGGTTTTCGCCGGCGGGATTTCGGTTGCGACATCAGAATTTATATTTATCCATCGCGCGCCACCAAGATGTAGATCCGCGTTATTTAACTTTTAACAAATTCTCGATGCATTTGTGAAATACCGCGAGCTGCAGAGATTTTTGCACTGTATGTTGTATTGTAAACTTGTCGAGTCTCTATAGATATCTCAGCTAGTGGATTTTTTAAGTTATCTTCAGAAATGTATAAGATTGTATAAATATTTACAGTCTAGATAGAATGTACGTATATCTACAATCTTACATAATACCTAGTGTTGATATTTTAGTTTAGTTACATGACATTCCTCTTCTATTCGTTTTTTGCATTTTATTATAATAAATTGTCTGCTACATCTGCATCACTTGAGTTTCATATTCATTTCTAATAAATGGCCGACACTTCACCAAATTTATATACCTCCACTTTTTCTAAATCTCGACAGCGAACTGACGTCGCCAAGTAAAGTTAATCTTCAGCTATCGATTGTAAAGCGATTGTACTTGAATCAGAATATTCATAATTTAGAATTTACACGCGATGGTGTGCATTATCTAGTGTGTAGAGAAGTTTTCATCGTCGCGAATCATTACACAGGACGTGACCAATCGGGATCGAGTTCATTACGCAGGAAAATGTATTCGAACAGCGTAGCGGAGCCGTACGTCCCCGTTTCATTGTAAATTAGTAGAGTCATCTAAAACAAGGATTCCCGGTATCGCGGACAACCGCTCCGCTTGTAATCTGCAGCGGCTGATTGGACCGGAAAAGTCGGGTATGCGAGACACGGCATGTACCGGATACGTCGAAACAACGCGCTGGCTCATTGTGTCAGTGCCCGGCACGTTCCACGAGGGGCGCGACCGAGTAAAAATAAAGGAAATACAGATGCTGCTTTGGACAGAAGCCGACAGAGAACAACGATGAAACGAAAGAGAGAGAGAGAGAGAGAGAGAGAGAAAAGGGAAGACCTGGTGAAGTGGCATAAGGAGGGAAAAAATAAAAAAGAAAAAGAAAAGGAGGACGATGACGAGGGGGAAAGAGAGAGAGAGAGAAGA
>NIPQ01044326.1:0-10617 GCA_002806875.1 Lepidotrigona ventralis hoosana | reverse complement strand
AAGAGAGAGCGGTAATAAAATTACCCTGAAGACGACACACCGAATGTGGACAGAGGATAAAAGTATAAGAATGAAGAAGAGAATGGCTCGAAAGTAAAAATGATGGCTTGCAGATAATCTCGAGGATAGTCGAAGATTTTAATTGAGATTTGAATTGAATATTTGTTACGGGGTGAGTTATGAGCCATGTTACGGCACCTGATCAACCCCTTAAGGATCAAGCGACGATTTCACATAATCAAACCGGATCTTTACGCAAAAGTATTATGGAAACTGATTTAATCTACCAAATATTATATATATATATATATATATATATATATATATATTTCACGTACAGCGTCAAATTTTCCATAAACGCGCAAAAGTAAGTAAATAAGAAATGCCGAGAATTATGGCAGGCATTGAAACGTCTTCAGTATTAAAAGAAGAAAGAAAAGAAAAAAAAAGTGAAAAGGAACGAAGCTTAAAATTAACAGCCAAGGTCGAAAGATGAAAGTTGAAAGCAAACGGCGGAATGGGAATATCCCACGAGTAAAAGCGAACAAAAGCGGAAAGTCTACGCACCGAAGCCAACAACACGGTAACAAACTGACGAAGAGCAAAGAGGAGAAGTTGCGAAAGAAGAGGGAGTTTGGCCGTGGGTGTGTAAGCAAAAAGGGTTGGCGAAGCGAAGCGGAGGACTAAGTCGCGGTTACGACCGCGTTTCTCGGTGTCTTAGAACCGACAGAGAGGTAATTCTTCGCCGGAAATTGGATGTACCCAGGCTCGTGCTACGATCTTGCACCTGCCCTCGAGCGAGGATAAGATCGCGCTGGATAATCGAATTTCATTGAATACGCTCGGCATCCGCAGACCGTATAGACGATTGCGTCTGCGAGCTATTGCTGCGAAATTCAAGCGATCGGGGGCTATTGTCGATTGAGAGACCGGGCACGAGCCGGAAGGACAAACCGGATCATCTCGGAAGATGGCTGGAGGATCCGTCTGTGTGTTACGTGGAAACGTGTTCGACGACAGAACAGGGGTGAAAGGGGATTTTACGCGATCGATCCGGTTCCGGTTTCTCCTGATTGTTACGTCGCCACGCAAAGCGAGAAATTTACGTGGTCTTCCAAACGGGGCGAACGATCGTCTCTCCTTTTATCTTTCTGCGAACCAGAGGACGAAGGAGGGGGGAATAGGACAAAAAAAAAAGAAATGAAAGGGAAGAGAGGATAGCTCGTTTGCTATCTCTGTTTCTCTTTCCTTTTGATAACCCTCGAACGCAGAGTCGTAAGAAGCTCGTTGCTTGGAAACGTGACCGGAGGAAAGAGAGAGGCGCGAATTTTTGTCCGATTCCGGCCGTCCCAAAGGCTTCCGCGAAATTTCATTTTGATGCAATTTCGAGATAGGTCGTTACGACGATTCTTAAAGGTACAAGGATTCCTGAGACGCGCGATTGAGCGTGCATTCTGCGAGAGAAGAGACGCGTACCCTCTCGCGTGAAGCGAGAAGGATTCTTTCTTTCGTTCATTCATCGGTTGATGAAGAATTTCTTTTTCGTCTCTTCGTGACGAGTTTGTTGAATATATAATTCTATTGAGTAGAAAATCGAATATATGTATATCGAAGATAATGTTCAAAATGTAGGATATTGGCAATTATTGTTGATATTATGTCGAAGTATCTTCAAAATAATCTCGTTTGAATTCTTAAGAAGATTTCTTGCTGATTTCTTTACGTTGTGAAGAATAGATCTGTGAAGATTAGATCTCTCAGGCCTTGTTTAATTCTGAGTTTTAATAAGGTTTAGGTTTTAACAAGTATGATATTTGTTACAGAATTGGAAAAGTACTTTGTAGAGAGAATCACGGAGAATTTATGAAACAGTATATATATTTTACAATACAATCATTAATAACTAAATATTCGTTAATCAAAATATCCCAAGATTTTTATGCAGAATCGAATATCTAATACTGGTAATAGCAATACTGTGATAGTGGTGACGATTCAACCATCAGCTAGTAAACTAGACATAACGACACATTTTATCACATGATGCATCTCATCATCATTCGAAAATAATTACTCGTTCTAAACATAGTTAGTCGTTTCAACACAAACAAAAAAACACATTCCTCAAATTATTCTCCTTATCCTACACCAGCATCATTTCTCGATACTTTTACAAATACAAACTAACAACGAGTTCTCCAAAAGTATTCTGAAAAAATTAGAAAAAACAAAGTTCTGAGAAGAAACACACGACCACGCAATAACGCAGGTATGCATCGTTACACCTGAGAAAAGAGAAAAGAATATCGTCCGCGAGAGGTAGTATTCTTTGAATCATTCGCATTTTCTCTCTCGCATAGTTTTTTAATTGCTACCCACGAAAGAGGTATCACTTGTCCCAGTTGCATGGACCATCCTGCGCATTGTCGACAACTTCTCTCTCGTCGTTCTTTTCACTGGGCAAAACTTCCCTCTGACCGATGTTTAATCCACCTGCATTCTAAATTGTTCGTTCGATGTTTGACAAAAGCACGATGAGGATTTTCAACGTAAGATATTTAATATTTTAAGCACAAACAAACGGTAGAGAAATTAATAAAATAACACACATTGTTTTTTCTTGAAATCCCCTTTAAAGTTGAAGCTCGAGTAAACATTCAAGAACAAAGAGTGATCTATCTAAAAATAATACACTCTTGGAATAATCAAACCATTCTGAAATAAATAATTTGTTGGAAAGATCTTTGTTAGATCCAGCGATATTGGGTCTTAAACTCAAGTATCAGATCAAGCATTTTAATAATGAAGTTTATGATCCGTCAGCTAATAACTCTCACGAATAATTCACTTGCTATTTTTATAATAGCGGAGCAAATGTATAATAAAACGAATCGATTGGTTCTCCGTTACAGTCTCCAGATCTTGAAAGCAGAAAAATTTCTACATTCGAAAATATGTACTCGGTGTCTTCGTGTAAGCTGTGTTATTTTGGCGCGCATAGCGCAAAGGGCAGGAGTGGAAAATCAGATTAATAATCTCTGGCCTCTGAATTAAACATGCGGTAGCTGAAATTCAGCGCGTAATTCCCAATTGTGCAATAGCTGGTCATTATTGCGCAGAAAGCGTGCTTAACCGTCGCTGCCAACACCTTCCATTTTGCCTACCCCGTTGTACGACTCTTGAATAGCAACGTGTGAATGGAAATAACTGACGCGACGACCATGCGTTCACCCTCCCCCTCCCAGTTAATTGTCGGTTGATTACGCTCGATTTATTAACCACGGTTGAAAAACTCGATTGTTTAATTAATGTGTCTTACGAACGGCGAAGCGATCCGCGTGTTCGTCGCGTAATTCATCGCATTAACACTAGAACTACGGACAGTTGAGACGTAGCTATCTCTACCAAAACCAGTCAAAATGATTGGTACTGGTATAAGTAGCCATGATACAAAATTACTTTTATTTTAAATGAATAAAACAAAATTAAAGTTTATTATATTAATCCTTTAGCTGTCCCTGCAAAAGTCATTACATCATTGCGAAGAAAAAATATAACATGAAGTAGGAATTTTAAAATAAAGTTGTCAGATCAGTCAAAATGACTGGTGTGATAGTTCTAGTGTTAATGTCGGTGGTTGTTCGTCGTTGTTACTCTCGTCGAAATGGAATCAATAATGGCGAATGAGCATAAGTATGTACTCGCTGTGTCACTCTGACGATTGGAGGCATTTTGTCGAAAGTAATATCAGTGATAATTAATATTAATAATGTAATAGTGATTAATATTCTTACTACCATAAGGAGCATTGGTAGAAAAATAATTACGTACGATTCATCTGATAATATAACAAATTGAGTATTATCTTAACTCTTTGAGCGTTTAGTCCGTAGTATTGTACAGATAATCTCATAATAAAATAATTGGCATACTTGTTAGAGGTTCAAAGAGGATAACATACTATACAAATATATGTCAAAAAGTTCTTCATCTGTTCTCATTGTATATTAAACTTTTGTCTAAAAATTATAGTAGACTTTTGTCTAAAAATTATATTGATTTTAGAATATTGTCTAATAGATATATAGATAGATATAGATAGACTATTGTATAATAGATATGTTTTAGACTATTGTCTAAAAATTATATTAGACTTTTGTCTAAAAATTTTAAGCACTCGAAGGGTAGAAATAAAAAAACCATAATTTTTTCTGCATACGTACTACTGCCTTCGTAGACCATACTATGACAATTTTTAAGAATTCTGATCGATGATTATCTTTATTAGGATGAAAGAAGAAATCAAAAATCATATTAACAGTTGGTTTGTTTAATAACAATCATGATTTATTATCACGATATATCATGGTTTGTTTGATAATAAAATAAAACTAAACATTGTCTCACTGAAGAGGAAACACCATGGTTCATCATCATCGTTCCAAAATGTTAATTCTATGAACTATATTTTGCTGAAATTTCGAAAATTTTAAACGATAATTGTCTTCGTTATAATCGAAAGTAATATTGATGGAAAATATCGTAGTTACGTATGATTCGTCTAACTGTGGAACAGAATTGGACGTCATCTTATATTGAAACAGAAACACCATGGCTTTCTCGTTGCTAGGCGTGGAGGATGCTACTTTTCGTGGATGGCACTTATCCCGTAGAAACCACAGTCTAGTAGGAAACTACTACTGCTTGCCAGACGACCCGAAAACCTACCCAAAATCCCTTAACTCCTTGCCTTGTAAGCTTATTTTGCATTAAGAGACACCGCTGGTATTTAAACGGACCTTAATTCGTCAGCGATATCTTTTTAACTAAATATTTTCTTTTGCTCATCCAATTTGATTGTTGCAACGTAAAGAAATGTTGTCAATTACTAGACTTCATCTCGTTTCGATCAACATCGAAACTAGCAAACTGCTCCGAGTTCGTAATTTTTCACACGTAAATTTTTGATTTCAATGGTTTATCGACAAACGATTCTATTCTTTGTCCTAATTTCTGTGACGCAAGTTTTGCGCTTTAATCCAGTTCTAGTATTAATGTTTCCGTGTTTTTAATATAATTGCAATTATTTGCTTGTCGACAATTTTTGAACCCCGTCGTTCGAAAATATCTATGAACTGTAGCAATTTTCGTAAAAGTTGCTGAAGCATACCTTCTACAATGCTACTTGAGAAATAAGAAACCGAAACCGTGTCTGTTAGTGGACAGTTAGCTTCGAAGGAAACGTGGCTTCTCGTTTTTACGGAATACTTCAGCCGAGAAAATTAAAGGGGTGAAATCTGCCGGGTCACTGTTCTACCCCGTGACTAAAACGTGCCCACCAGCTATCTATCTAGCCAGTCTCACTCGCGGGACTTAATTTAGATTCGGTACGGATTAACTTCTAACTTTTGACCGACTCTTCGTCTATTACGAACCTTCCTCGCATCTTTGATCACGCCACTCCTTCGTCCAACTTTCGTTTACAACATTGCACAATCTAATGAGGCGATAGATGTAGCAAATTCGAGGCCAGAATATCCACGATATTCTTCCATTTATATAATAGAAACTGATAACAATTAAACTCGTGATGAAGTGTGATAAGCATTTTAAACTAATATTGCGTCATTATGCACACATGCGAATCATTTTTCTGCCACATTTTCCTCTAATGTGACTTTTAATTATTCTGTTGATGATGGGACCGAAGCGGCGTTTTTAAAATATTAATGGCCCTCGAAATGGTTGCAATATTTTTTATTGTTTTCAATTTTTTTCTTTCGTAAAACAAATTGAATATAACTTGCTTATTTCTTTAATATCAAAGTTTAATCGAAGAATGTTAGATTTATGTATAAAGATAATTGAAGATCTTTAAAAAAAAAAGCGAGTAAAGCAAGAATATCAGTAACGGAAAATTAAATTTCCGTATGGTATTAAAACCCCTCTTATTCTACGAGTGATATTTTTAGCTGAAATCTAAGAATTGACACAGTAAAACATAAAACGCACGAGGACATGAACAATTTGATCGGCTTCCGCTGAATATTTCCAAGGGTGTATTAGGTTACGCGAGAAGCAACGCGTTGTATACGGTGATCGAACAGTTCCATTTGACAGAAGGTTAATCGATAGAAAGAGAGAGGGGAGAAAAAAAAATAGGGGGGGCAGGATGTTCCCAATAGACCTAATAGGTGATGCTAGTCGAGGCTTCGCGAGTTCCTCGCAAATTGAAGTAGCCTCGATGCATCGTGCTACCTGCATTTATCGCGGCTGTCTGCGTTAATCAAACTGATTACAACTGCCGTAAATCGCTGTCACCGGTGGAACAATTTCGGGGCCAGTTCACCTCTTCTGGGACAAATTGTACGAAGCTTTATTTTGTTCCGAGCAATTCCGCATCCGTTGCTCGGCTATCGCGTGTAACAATCGCTTCGTAATTCGCTTATGACGATACGAGAAGGAACTCGCGGGGGAGGGAGGAGGAACCATAGTCGTGGCTTTGATGCCACTCTGGGTTCTCATTGTTAGAAAGTTACAATTTATGTATTAATATATGTACGTTGATGTAATGTATATTTGTACGTGTTTGTATAACATATTCATGTATATGTGTTCGTATTTCGAAGAATGGGAATAATTGATTAATAATTGGATTTCAGTGAAATTTCAAGTAAATCAATCATGAATAGACAAGTTTACATAATGCAGAAATATACAAAATATATAGTGTACTGTATAGTAGATGAAACAAATCTCTTAGGTTCCATTTCTTTATTTAATAAATCTAATAATTTGTAAGCAGTACTTACCAGCTTGTTGTGGAACAAGACTTCATATATAGGATTGATTTATATTATTTGCTACATAATACTATTACATGCAGTTGCTATTTAAATATCATTGACTATATCAGACTTTCTTTTAATTTCTTTGTGAATAAAGAAGCAAAAAAATCTGAAGAAGAAAGGTTTGTCAAGTAACAACTGCAAATATATTGTGTATAAATAGTGTATCGTATAGTAGATGAAACAAATCTCTTAGGTTCCATTTCTTTATTTAAAAATCTAATAATTTGTAAGCAGTATTAGCTTGTTGTGGAACAGGATAGGACTTCATATAGAAGATTGATTTATATTATTTGCTGCATAATACTATTACATACAGTTGCTATTTAAATATCATCAGACTTTCTTTTAATTTCTTTGTGAATAAAGAAGCAAAAAATCTGAAGAAGAAAGATTTGTCAAGTAACAAGTTCGACAACTGCAAATATACTTGCTTTCGAAAATTCAGTTCACCCCACACGAAAGATTACTTTAATCTTTACAGAAACAAATCTAACTACAAAAGACTAAATCATTGCAGTTGTCAAAAATAAGCAAATGTGATTATATTTAATAACAAAATTTATATTAACTTACCTCCCCCTCCACCCCCAAAAATAGACAAATACTCCATCTTGAACATCTTTTCCATCAACAAAATTTCCAAATTTAAGAGACTTTCTCAATCTCCCAGTTTTACACCCTCCTTGCAACGTTGTCGGCGTGAGCGACAAATAAACGAATGAAAAACGATCGGCCATTACACGCAGCCACCGTAAAGGGAGAACGACACGTGTTCGGGAAAGTTTCGCAAGGTCGATGGCATTAGCGAGATTCCTGATACCGGTGACGTGCACGAGCGTCAACGACTGCTATAACCGGAAGTTGATACTAAAAAGCGGACGGGTAGTTTGTACACAAGTTCCCGAGCGACTCGGTTCAACTTCTTCTATGAATCAGAAACTCGCCGGCGAGCGGAATTCCTTCGTCAAGCGTTCAAGTTCACCGAATGGAAGGGAATGGAATTCGACCGCTTCCAGAAACTTAAAATATGGATTTAATTGAAGTTCACTCGTTGCCGCGAGTTGATCGGAACTTCCCCCTCCCCCCTCCCCTCCATCCGCCGACCGGTGGAATATTTATCGCGATCCCGATGACGGATCGATCGGGGCGAAAGCTTATGAATATTTCAACGTACACTCTGTATTTATAAATATTACTTTAAGGTACACACACCGACTTCCCCTGATAAAGCTAAATCCCCCCTATTAAAATTCGGGTATTATCGAATCGTATTCTCAATCGAAGTGACGAAGTTAAATCTCGCGAAAAGTGAATATCGCGACTACACATCTGATTTACTACTTCTTTTCAAATCGAACGAATCGAATTATTTTTCATTTTACCATTTACCATTTTTGACACGTTCATTTCAGTCGTCGCAACGAGACTAGGGATTTTTGTGTATTTTAAGGGGAATTTAATAAATATCTTGAATATTTATTTATCTAAACATTTAGATAGGAGACAATTAATAAAAAACAATGAAGGAACGCGACAGTCATAGTAATCGGACGGAAGGGCAAAAACGCAGAATTGTCATCGTTTTTATCGTCCACGCGCCAATTTGGAATTTCCACCCTTGTTTCCATAGATAAGAATTTCACACGCATACCTCTTACCAGGTAGTATTGGATTTCTGTCGCCTTTGCCCGCCACCCTTTTTACACGTTAAACTGCAGTTTACGATTTCTGCTTTACATCTTTTTTACGCCGCGCGCTTTTTACTCGGACTATCGTGATTTATGATCGCGTTATCGTCCGTAACATCACGACCGATGAATTCCTTTCGTGGATGCCATCGTTTGAAGCATTCTTGCCGCGTGCGTGTATCAGTCCAAATGGGAACGCGTCATTCGATTAAAACCAACAATCCTGTTCCTTCGTTGAACAAAGAGAAATTACGATCGTGCTGGAATTAATGATTTTAAAATTTCTTGCTGTCGCTCGATTCTCGGAAATTTCATATTATTATATATATATTCACATATTCATATATATATATATATATATATATATATATATATATATATCCAGTATATAGAATCAATAGTTATAAAAAGACATTTTATTTATTAAAACACGAGACAAAAGATAGAATAGATTTATCATTTTATCAAATCATATCCAAAGAACTAAAAAACCAAAGTTTACGACCCTCTACTCAGTATTTAAAAAAAGCACTGTAGAGATTTTAGAAAAAAACTAAATCGTGATAGCAGCCGATTAACTCATAATATTTGTGAGTTGTATAATTCGTAATTGCACTTGATTAACGCAGTTAGAAATAATAAATTATATAATACATGGAATCTCGCATGTTCTCATTATTCTACGACGTATTTATCTTCTTCGTACTCTTTTCTCTATAATTCCGCGAATTTTGCTGCCAAATGAATTTTTTCAACAAGAATTTATTCTCCGTAGTCTCTTCCAACTCGCAATTCTTGCAAACTGATTATTCCTATTAACTGACTGTTAAACGAATTTCTTACAGCATTTCCATCAGACCATTAAGGAACTTGAGAATCTAACACTTGTGTTCCAGTTGGAAAATTTGAAATTTTTTCCTCGATTTATTGTTAGTTTAAACGTTCGGCTCGGTCTAGACGTTCTTAGATCGGACAGCAATCGCGAGGATTCACTAGCTGCGAAAGAAGGCAGTGCATACAAAGAGACGTCACGAAATTCGCGTTACTCCGGAGGATTATTTTCGTCAAAACGTAATGCGGATCGTCGTGGAACTCGGGCAGGTTGCACGGCAGCAGTTTCACGAACGCCGGGTACTTACATGTTTAAACCGACCATCAATATTGAACGAAGAAACGTCGTACCAATCGTCTATTCACGCCGGCTTGGTAGCGATACAGAGGAGAGCGAAGGTTATAGTATTACCAGTGAGATAGGAAGATCTGTCCTTTGGCCCAGAAAGCACAGGGAATTCTGCTTTCTATGGGAGCTATCCCCGCAAAACCACAGCCTGCTCCCTTGGCCAGTCAACCCAGAAACCTATTACAGGATTTCCTAGCGTTTTGCCGCAGCACGGCAAGCGTATTTCGCTCCACGATATTCCCAGCTGGACATCTTTAAACGATTCGCTGTTTTAACACGTTTCACGCAGCGCCACGCTCGGATTCGTCCCTTGTCGACGATTTGAAGCAAATTTTGCATTTTACACGTCCTCCCTCCCCTCTCTAATTGGAAATATTACGAATTTATGCTGCGTCTCTCTTTCTTTCTTCTTCAAGTGGAATAGTTTCTTGCGAATGCATCGTTTCTGTTTTCTTTCTCTTTCAGTAATATGTGATATGTCGCGAAAGTATTCGAATACTAAGAGGAATTTTTTTACGAACGTATTAAAACATTTTGATGTTTTATTACTATCGTAGTGAGATTCATTCAAGTTTGACGATTATATTGAAATAAGTCTAAAGCAACAATTCATGCCCGCGAAAAGAATGCAGCAGAATTTTGAAGGGGAACTTTATTGTCAAAGTGGTCGCTTTGACGACTTCAAAGTCGCGAAATAATTCTCATCTTCGAATTTCTTGCATAGAAATAATCTTTCAAACTCCGAGGAATCAATAATTCTACCTCTTAATCGATCGAGGTCGCAAGTACAACATTTATTGCCGCACTATGCTTGTTCGTTGCTTGCAACTTAATATCTATCAAAAGTAATCTTCAAGTTCCAAGGGAATGACAAGGGAGCTATCTACGTGGCATTCGT
>NIPQ01044319.1:0-10516 GCA_002806875.1 Lepidotrigona ventralis hoosana | reverse complement strand
TTATTCAATACTTGTCGAATAAACCCGACAAATTTGGTATTAACTATACTACGTAACATGGGATTTCTATTGTAAGAAAGTAACAAAAACCAATAAATATAAAAATATTCTATTATTGCGTATTTTTTTTTTTAGTCTCGACTTACGTCGGTTCTGGTGTTAGATGTTCACCATTGAAACTTCCAAACGAGGAGAAACAGCCTCGTTTGGGAAGGCAAACGGGGGGATCCGTTCGACAAGGTTTAGGTGAGCTGATCACCTCTCGAGTTAACAGGCAAACGGAGGGAAAGCTGGAGCCCGAGGAAACAGACAAATTCTTCTCGGCGAGGAGAGGAAAAAGGGACAACAATGCGCGCATAGAAAGCCACAATAGTGGTTGTGAAGCCTGTGCCAAGTTGCACAAGTGTACAAGTGTACGTGTGGTGCTCCTCCGCGGAGCACGAGGAGCAGGTAAGGGGGAGTGAAAAGAGGGAGGGGGACGTGTAACGCCTTAGCAAAGCAGCTCGTTCCTCGCATTCCTTCTCTCGCGGGCGCTTGTCGCGTCTCTCCTCCGTGCATTATATACGCGGCTAGGAACTCACGGTGGGTCTCGGGTTCCTGAGAACGAAAGCCCAACGAAGGGAAGCAGAGAGAGAGAGAGAGAAAGAGAGAGAGAGAGAGAGAGGGCTCGTAACGTTGCAAACGTCGATCCCGTGAGAGTGGTGTGCACCACTCTCTGGGCGCACCTTCTCTTCCCGACGAGCTCGCCAAGTTAAATAGAGAGTCCAACGTGACCGCCGTTATTCACGGATTCTCTCTTTTATTATATCCGGCCGTTAAGGCAGGCAGCCTTAAGCTGTTCCCTCTGTTGTTCCGTCACGGTGTTGGGTTACCAAACGCGTTTTCAGATTTGCTTGTTTCCTCCTTGGTTGCTCTGGATCCTTTCTAGACTGGTGGCGGACGCGCACCAACTCAATAGCGATTGTGTGCCTGATGTTTGGTTGTTGGCAGAATATACATCAGATCGCGGAAAGGCGATATTTGACGTTTGGTATTGAGTATTTTACTCGAACTAATTCTATTCTACCAGTAGAATACATAGACGCGAGCGTGGCTAATTTTCCCGATTAGACAGGGGTGGGTTTTCTGCGTGCGAAGATGCAAGAGAAATATTACAGAAAAAAAAATTCGTCAAGTAGTCGTGGTCCTTGAGACACGATTATTATTATTTTTCTTACATTTTGATATTTTGTTGTTTACCTACTCGAAGACGAGAGTAACACTTATTTTTTTTTTTTTAATTATTTTCGTACTCGCTCGCATCCAATCGGAAGTTAATTAAATTGCCATTTTTTAATTGCTGTCGCTGGAATTTCCCCTCGCGCGTAATAATCGGAGAGGGGAAAAAAAAGAAAAAGAAAAAGAAAAATCGAACGAAGAATGGAACAGGTGGAACTTTTTAAGGATCATTTAATCAAGAGCGCAAAGGCACGCGGCAAGGCGGGCAGAGACCCGAGGTAAGTATCGCGTGCCTCTGAAACGAGTCGACCTAGTTGATCGTGTATTACAAATCCTCGGATCTGCTTCCTTTTTCTCCCTAAGCTGGCAGGAATTTATTTCCGACGCTTGTTCGACGCAGCTCGCGTGATAGAACGCGCGGATGCTACCTTCTCTGGCGTGGAAGAACGGGTATTCCGGGGCGATAATGAGCGCAAGCAAGCGCAGCTTGGAAACAGGATGCTCGCTATAAATTCTATATTCTATATTTATTCGATGGGACAAATGCTCGATCGCTGCGAACCTTTCTTCTTTGATGGGAGATCTTTTCTTTTATGGGAAATCTTTTCAGTTCAATCAAGTCGGTACTCGGTGTATGCCACATGGTATTTGTTTTTTAAGTTAGATTTTAGAAAAATCTCTAAGTTAGATTTTAGAAATATCTCTAAGTTAGATCTAGAAAAATCTCTGTACAAAAATCTGATACTCTTGGCTATTGGAGAATTATTTAACACTAAACGTACCAAGTCAAATGATCCTTTTTCAAAATTTACTTTAAATGAAAATATATGTTTGAGTATTTGATTAGAAATCAGAAGTTATGTTGCAAATTATTTCCTTTAATAAGTTAAGAATTTCTTTTTAAAAATCAACGTTTATTCATAAGGGGTCAAATGGCCCCTTTTATTTCTAAAATACTCAAATATATATTTATTTCTCATAAAATACTCAAACATTTATTTATTCCTCATAAAATACTCAAATATATATTTCTCATAAATCAGAAGTTATGTTGCAAATTATTTCCTTTAATAAGTTAAGAATTCCTTTCTAAAAATCATCGTTTATTCATAAGGGATCAAATGGCCCCTTTTCAAAATTTAAATAAAAATATATGTTTGAGTATTTTATTTCTAAAATACTCAAATATATATTTATTTCTCATAAAATACTCAAACATTTATTTATTCCTCATAAAATACTCAAATATATATTTATTTTTCATAAATCAGAAGTTATGTTGCAAATTATTTCCTTTAATAAATTAAGAACTTCTTTCTAAAAATCAACATAGTTTATTCATAAAGGGTTAAATGACCCCAATATATGTAAAATACCGGTACGTTTAATGTTAACACTAGAACTGTATATTAGACGCTCAAAGTAGAAAATTAAAGTCCAAAGAAAGCGAAATAAAGAAACCTTATAATACTTTATCCAAGCTTAGATTTTGCATATTTCACTAAAAAATTATTCAAATCTTTAAAAACTGTTTTACTTTAAAAAAGTCTGACAGAAATTAGAAATTGGCTATTTTGACCATTTTGATAGTTTCAGTGTTAATTAACACTATGGTGTTTCAAATGTTTCGAACAAGTAAAGTGAAACGAATATCGTCACAGCTGGCTGGCAAAAAATATTCTGGAAATTAAAAATTCGCTGTTCAACGATTAAAAGAAGATTTCAATCGAAACATTATATATTGTATCAGAAAAATTAATCACGAGGTATATTGTATCAAAACATGGTATAAATTTCTTCATTTAGCAGTCAATATGTATTCATTCATACTCACGATTTAGTATTCAGNAAGATTTCAATCGAAACATTATATATTGTATCAGAAAAATTAATCACGAGGTATATTGTATCAAAACATGGTATAAATTTCTTCATTTAGCAGTCAATATGTATTCATTCATACTCACGATTTAGTATTCAGTTTTTTTTTCTCTTTTTTTCGAAAAATTTGATACTTGAACGTGTTCGGAGAAGATTCAGAAATTACATTACAGAAACTCGATATTCAGAAATTTATTCAATATTAACCTTCGCTACGATGAAACAGGTACGCTCTCTCCTTCCACAGATTCCTTCGATAATTGACTTTTCTCGTCGACGAGCAGAGGAAAACGATCTGAACGATCTATCGAGTGTAACATCGTTTAAAATCGTTGGGATTGCCCTACCTGTACTTTTCATCTTGATTAGGGCTCGGTTTTTACCTTTCACGCGGGGTGTGCGTAGCTGCGGTTACCTCGTTGCCACGTAGCTTACCTTCAGTAAACCGGAAACACGCTATTAGCCGAGACTCTTGTTTCACCGTGATCACGTGTTCTTTCATAATTGCCACTGATGCTTTTTGTGTTCATCAACCTCACTCGATTTTCTCTCCCTCTGCCGCGGCTTGCATGCTGCTTCGATGAAAGAATATCGTCAGGATAGATAACGTGATTAGGATACAACCACAACCAGAAACAAATAATAAGTAAGTAAGTAAGGCAATGTGTGTTGCTTGTCCATTTCGGTCTTTGGATTTTTTTAAATAAATTTTATTTTAATAATTCATATATATTATTAATATATATAATATATTAATATTCTTGATAAATTTGTATTTGTCTAAAATTTCATTAAATCCAATCAAATCAGCTAGTATTATTATTTTTATAATTAATCCATCATCAATTTTGTATATCTATATAATTTTAGTTATTTACAATTAGGGGAATAGCAATTTTATTTTCATACTTTGTTTGTCTAATATATAATATATCAAGAATAATTGAATCAAAATTTAAATATAATTATTTATTATATTTATATTTATATCATTATCATTAAAAATTAATTATAATTTGCTATTAATTAATTATTTTTTTTATAATTAACAATAATCATATTTATTCAATGATTGAAAAATGAAAAATTATTTATATTTCCAAATTAAAATGAAAATAGATAAAATAAAAATGAAATGATAATGAAAATAAATAAAAATGAAAAATTATTTATATTTCCAAATTACTATATTTTTTTTTATAATCATTTCGTATCTGCGAATACTCACACTCGTTGTATCTACACATGGATGCACCAGTGTTCAAATAATTACTATGATAAAACTTCGGAACTGCTTTCAATCATTACTTTCGCATTAACATGCGTTTTCTTCAAAATTCAATAAACAATTGCCATTTATATTCTATCTATATTCTATTTAAATAGCTTCTTAGTTTAATATTTACTATGCTTATTGTTAAATTACTTTATAGATTAAAACTCTTAAACAAAGNTTTAAAAAAAAAAAAAAAAAAAAGACGACATTACTTATGGCGTGCCCCTGATATAAAGGTGTTATATAAATGTTCACCTCACCGAATGAAATATATGAAATATATGTTAAACATATATGTTAAACTATATAAATAAATATTAAATTGTTGTAATGTAAATGATACTAATGTGAACTGCTTTCCCGTAATTCTAATTGATACTTGCTTCTAATTAGTGTTAGAATTTCAGACGAAGATATTGGTTTTTAATTGCTATTGATATTCCGGATATCGGCGGATTGAAGATCGATATCTGGTACAGTTGAGGAACAATTATAGAGTAACATAAAAATATAGACAAAATGGGGAATAATACGTAATTACGGAAATCATACTGTTAGTCTACTTTGTGGAAAAAAATGGATGTTACGTGGAACCACTTTGCGATTTCAAATATCTTTGCTCGCGAAACTTTCTATCCCGGTGTGTTGGACGTAATAACAATAATCGTTCCCTCCAATGAAAGAACGAAAAAAAAAAGAGAGAAAGAAATGGTTTCGAGGCGCGAGAACGTAACAAGCCAGCAGCTCCTCTTCATCTATTGAATAACTAGACGATCGATTGCAACGAGGCATAACGCGCGGCTTCACGCTTTCTGAAGCCGGTCTACGAGGTGAAAATCGCGAGGAAGAACGAGGTCTTTCGCCTCCTTTCGGATATCACTGGCTCGCCGAAATGTTAGACCTTTCTTCCGCGAAACAATGACTTCAGTCAAATTTTCAAACTTCACCACTTGAAATATCAATTGCAATTAACTCTAGTTTGCAAGACAATTTGGCGTGCTTAAGGTACAAAGGAAAGTGCACGTGAAAGTGAAAAGTATTTCGGTTCAGTTAATCGACAGTGTGTCTTTAAACTACAAATTGCAAAGATTATTAAGAATTAAGGTGTTCCTAAGAATACTCTCGAATTAACACTAAACGTACCGAATGGCACCTTTTCAAAATTTACTTTAAATAAAGATATACGTTTGAGTATTTGATTAGAAATCAGAAGTTATGTTGCAAATTATTTCCTTTGATAAATTAAATTAATTCCTTTCTAAAAATCAACATTTATTCATAAGGGGTCAAATGGCCCCTTTACAAAATTTACTTTAAATAAAAATATATGTTTGAGTATTTGATTAGAAATCAGAAGTTACGTTGCAAATTATTTTCTTTAAGTTAAGAACTTCTTTCTAAAAATCAACGTTTATTCATAAGGGGTCAAATGGCCCCTTTATAAAATTTACTTTAAATAAAAATACATGTTTGAGTATTTTATTAGAAATCAGAAGTTATGTTGCAAATTATTTCCTTTAATATTTTATTAATTAATTTCCTTTAACTTAATTCCTTTCTAAAAATCAACGTTTATTTATAAGGGATCAAATGATTTCTTATAGTAAAATAGGTATATGTAAAATGCCGGTACGTTTAGTGTTAAACGAAAAGCATGAAAACTTGAGCTATTCTATCACTCAAGCCTAATTTCTTCATTCCTCATTAAAGTCCATAATTTTGCGATACTAAAAGGAAAGTCTAATTTCTTCCTTCTCTTCATCCGGAAGTTCATCTCTTTCTCTTTCTTCTAAAATGTTAGTCTTAAAAAGATGTAATCTAGCCTAAAATTCTGAAAAATATAATATCTGAAATATCAATCCTAAGGTGATTAAACGAAAAGCATGAAAACTTGAGCTATCCACTCAAGCCTAATTTCTTCATTCCTCGTTGAAGTCCATAATTTTCCGATACTAAGGAAAGTCTAATTTCATGTCTTTCTCTTTTTTTCTAAAATATTAGTCTTGAAAAGATGTAATCTATCCTAAACGGGATTTTAAAATTCTAAAAAAACATAATAAAATCTGAAATATCAATCCAAAGGAGATTAACACTAAACGTACCAAGCGGCGTCAAATGGCCCCTTTACAAAATTTACTTTAAATAAAAATACATGTTTGAGTATTTTATTAGAAATCAGAAGTTGTGTTGCAAATTATTTCCTTTGATAAATTAAATTAATTCCTTTCTAAAAATCAACGTTTATACATAAGGGGTTAAATGAGCCCAATATATGTAAAATGCCGGTACGTTTAGTGTTAAGACGTTGAAAATCATGATAATTAATTCGTTAAAAAATTAACGCTTTGATAAATTCCCGTCGACTGATTTTCAGTTGAGTATTTCTTCACCGCGAAATATTCCAAGAGAAGAGAAGCCTCCGCGAAACAAATCCTTGCTCTCGCAGAAAGCGAGTTGCACCGGAAACGTCCCCCCGCTCCGCTCCTCTCGCACGAATTAAACTTTTTCGCCGGTCGCAGATCTGAGAAAAAGAGCTTCGCCGCCGGAAGCTGGCCCTTCGAGAGATTTCTCTCTCTCTCTCTCTCTCTCTCTCTCTCTCTCTCTCTCTCTCGTTCGCGAACCGCAACAAATCCAGTCGCCCGGTGACCGTACGAAGATTTTTAATTGCGCAATAAACGTCTGCGGGCATCGAGAGGATCGCCGATGATCCACATCCGGTGGTCCATCGTTGCTCCTCTCTTCTTCTTTGTTGCGAGGTGAACGCGCTTGCAAAAAGTGCGACCTTGGTCCTCAGGGAGGAGCTCTCTCAGGATCGAGGGCCACTTTGTGCCACAGCATCTGGTGGCTCGACTGGCACATAGTGTTTGCCTCGTCATCTTTTAATACGAAAACCACCGTCACGACTGCCTAATTCTAGACAAGTCGATGCTTTTCCCCTTTCTATCGTCTAAAGCTGTTGTTACGTTCTTTCATCTTTATTTCTGTTTCTTTTGTTTTGGCGATGAGGGAGGAAATTGCGTCTCCTTTTTTTCTTTTATAGTACCGTTTATTATGAGGAGTTTAATTTTCAAGAAAACTTAGAAAGTGGACTGACATTCGGAAGGGTGTTGCGACTTTGAATTGATCGGGTTACTCCTTTCTTTCGACTGTTCAACAAGTGATAGGAGTAGAAATTAGAAAATTGGCAAGAATGGCAATTTTTTAAATTTTGAATTGATCAAAGGTTATTCCTTTCTTCAATTTAAGAAACATGGACTCGCCACATTTCTCCGAAACATTTTTTTTTCATTTAAACTATGACAAATTACTGTGTATGATATGATAATTCGAACAATATGACGATTTTGAAACAATCGATCAAGAATAAATTTCCGATACGAAGAGAAATTGACAGGTAAAATAAAACGAACGACTGTGTGATTTACATCTTTTGTGACGTATAAGAAATGTATAACTTTGGAAAGTTAAATCAAATTAATAATAATAAAAATAACTTAATGTCAAGTGCCTGAGTTTCAAAAATAATTAACAATCGATAATTGTGCTAACGTTGAAGAATATAAACTACGGAAGATCGAAAGTCACAAAAGTTTGGACTTTAGAAAATGAATTGAATCGGTAATGACGCAACCGGGGAATTCATAGCTCCCTTTCTAACCTGTTGAAATCGTTAAATGAACGACGGACGTCGCGTTTGAAAAAGACTCGTGGCGATTCTCTCGACAAACGCGAGCAGAATTGTTATTCCGACAGTTCAGCCAGGTCTTTTTCTAAATATAATCGGCCGGTTTCCGGTCGCGCCGCGGCCACAGACGCGAGAAGTCTGGAAAACTATAAATACCTGTCCAGTGGTACATGCACACACCGTGCAGGCAACCGTGTTCAACAATCTCTCACTCGTTGATGAATGAACGATTGTTCTAACATTTTTTCCGTGAATCTAATTATCGGGACTTCCCCTCGGCGACGACTTAATGAAGTCGTTTGTCCGACGAATATTTGACTCGCGTTCAAACAGATCGACACGTCCATTTTCTCGTTTCACTCGGAACACTTTCAAATCCGAGGGGAAAATCGTTTCAACAAAGGAATGATAAAGTATTAAAAATTAACAGGGGAATTAACTTTGGTTCACATAAAAATAACTTGCTTCGCAATGGGGAGTGAAAAATCGTTTTCTCCACTTGTCGACTATTCATTTCGACAAAATATTTCATCACATATTTATGCAAACATACAAATTCCACTTAGACATTCAATCAAAAATATCATCGCACGTTACTTTCCAAATTTTCATCACGAAAAATGTCGTCGTGCCCATTGCAGTTATCATCCTTGTATGACTTTCTTATATTTCTTACCCAGTTTAACAGGTTAATGAGAAAGGAAAAATCCAGCGTAGCAAGCAAGCGATTTCGAATGTGTGGAGAATTTTTGGGGATTATTGAAAGTATGTAAAACGAAGGAATGGACAAAGGAGTGAAAATTAAGTGAAGAGGAAGAAAACTATTAGACTTTCTCAATTAATGAGAGATTTTTCAAAGTATTCGAGTAATATTTAATTATATTTTTTTTGAAGTACACAGAGTTTTCAAGCATGCTCACATTTGTAGAAACGAAGGAACAGTGAAGCAAGCAAGCACTTGCTTTCGCCTTCCTTTCGTCGATTTTCGCTGGTCAACACCGACCTGGACTTGTCTAACTACCTGGAATGTGTTCGAAGAATACGCTCCCAGATAACACCATCACTTTACATTATCGAACGCGCCGCTCGGAAATATCGATCCCCCCGCTGTCTTTCAATTGAACGTTAATTAACGTTAAGGAGCGTTAAACGCACGAAGCTACGGCTTGTTTTCTATCAAACGATTGCTCAAGGCTACGAAGACGGTGTGTGTTTTGTGTTGGCTTATTCGTTTTAGAGTTAATAATTTTAATTTTAATATTAAGCATCTCGTTTCTTTTCTTATTTTGAATTCTGCTTCTGCGTGTTTCCGTTTTTCGATGAAAGCGAACACGCGCGGAAATGAGGAGGAGGAAGATGGTCGAAAAGAGGCTGGCCAGAGAAACGTCTATATATAAACACGGCGAACTGGTAATGAAGAATTTCTCGAGCATTCGAAAAAGAAAGAGCTGGACTCTGATTCGAAGTGATCAGTCTATCATCTACTTTTTACGTTAAGGTATTTTATTTTTATTTTATCTAATTTTACTTTAAAATAAAGGTAAAATATTTTACCTAAAATACCGTGTGTTTTTTTCCTTCTTTTTTTTTAAACTTGTTATAGCCCACAGTATAGTTATTTTTTTTTTTAAGAACTTGAAGACTCATAGTGCACAGTATGTAATAGCATTAGTTCAGGCGTATTTCTCCGTGTAAAAACGAAACATTCATATTTACATGGTCGAAGAAGCCAAATTAATTATGTCAGCGTGTACATTCAAAGCGAAAGAAAACAAAAAGATACTTGAGAAATTGAAAGGTACAAGAGTCGGAACAAAGACGAGCTGACGAGCAGTTAATATTGAAAAAATTACGAAAAATTACGCGGAACAGCTGAATCGATAGTGCGGCTAATCTTAAATTTATTTCGACATAATAATACGCCTGGGAGATCCTTCCACCATCTTGCGTCCCGGACCACCCAGCATGAAATTTTACGACATCGCGTTATTATACGTCAGTCTTTGCACAGCGAAGATCTTGCGATACCAAAAAGAAAAAAAAAAAACATATGTAACACGTGCACTTGTAATAACACTGTAACGCGCAGGAAATTACAGTTTCATGCGATAACGAGATAATTGTCACGTAAAAACAGCGATTATCCACGTTTGTTTGATCGAGTTACTTTCGTCATTATGTACGAGCATAGAAATACAGAAAATTTAGAGAATGTAGGAGAGACAGAATTTTGGAGGTCTCTTGAAATTTAGGAGAAAATCTAGAGGACCTAGAACAGAGTACTGCAAACTATCTTACAGTTACTACTTTCTTTAATACAGACTACCATACTCTAAAAACAATTATTACTTCAAAAAACTATCAACTAAGAGTCTTGTCTTGTAACAATATTCTTCAAATGAAAATTAATAAATTTAGTAGAATTGAATGAAGGATTTTGGAAGTTTCTTGAAATT
>NIPQ01044305.1:0-10501 GCA_002806875.1 Lepidotrigona ventralis hoosana | reverse complement strand
TTTTTTTTTTCTTGTTTTTTTCTTTCTATACCTCTTCATCGGTCGAAAGAAAAGTTATTATATATATCGTAGAATATAATTATTAACGCGATTTATTCTTCGACTGACGCTGTGTCGGTCAGTTGGAATGATCGAAAAAGCGAATAATAATGTTTTAGAGTCCGCTGGATACGTCGATTGGTAGATATTGGATTATCCTTTTGCGCGAGAATTGATACCGCGAATGTAGTAAAATTTGAAATATACGTGGAGTGTTTCCTACCTTTCCAGCAAAATTGTAGATGCACAATTTACAATCGAAAATAAAAGAAAATTGTCGTATGAAATTCGTTTATAAACGCTTTGTTACAAAGCTGTTGGGTTGAAATGTTGAACATGTGCGTAATAGCAGATTGAAATTTGATCTGATCTCATACTCTTTGATTTCTAATTATTGGAAATGAAATGTACACAGAGTTAATTCAACGAATAAAATGCAACAAGATTCTCAAGAAATCTAGAATGTAGTAAATATTACATCAAACTTGTGTCAATGAGAAAGATGATCATTTTGAAATGAGAATTTAAAAATTTTCAACAATCCTCGCTCGTTATAAAATATCGTGTAAGTACAGATAAATTCATCATTCATTATTTCAATATTTGCCTATAATTTTCTAACAAAGCGTTTGCAAATAAACTTTGTACAGTATTATTCTCTTATTTTTACTTGTAAATTATACGTCTACAATTTTACCGACAGAGTAGGAAACGCCCTACATAGTAACAATTGGAAGAAAAAAAATGAAAACAAACTATATTATAAACTATATTACAAGGATGACGATTAAAACATGCTTCAAAAATTAATAAATTAAATAAATTATTGTTGCTAACTTTAGGACTGTCGATAATTACAGAGTAAGACTAGGAAATAATAGAAAATCTTATAGTATAATGTTAAAATACATGCTTTAATTTATATCCTTTTATTTACGTGTAGATGAAATAGCGAAATTCGATATATAAATTTTAACGCCTATAGTTTTCTTAAAAATAATATTAATCAAATTTCAATTGCTTGGATTCATATTTTGACTATTATAAAACAAATTTGTTTATTATTATTATTATTATTATTATTATTATAATATAATTATTACAGTATATTATAATATATATAATAGATAATTGTATAATAATAGTATAGAATAGTATATTTATTAATATAATAGTATATTTATTTATATAATTAAAATTTTGAATTGGTCATTGCCATTCATTTTTGATCCATTTTTCATATTTTCGTTTCCTAATCTAAATTTTTCACACAAAGCTTGCTCCTTTTTTAAATCTAACTTTCCAGATCATGTTATATTATTATAATATATATATATTATATATCATAAAAAAATATATTCATATATCATAAAATAATCAACAATATCAATTATGTATCAGACTCGTCATGTTACATTTGGCAAATTTCTAATAAATATATATTATTCAATGATATCTTTAATCACTAAATTCCGAATGATTTTACACGCTTCTAAAGCCAGTCTTGTTATATACAATAATATTTGACAAAAAATCATTTAAATCTTTATAAATGTCCCATTATTATAAAATTTCTGTGAAAAATTTTGAAATTGATTATTTTGACTATTTTGGTAGATTTAGTATCAATATACTAAAGAATATAATGTTTAATAAATTATATTGTCTCCTCTTTGTCATAAACATTTTCAAGTCAATTGTAACTTGACAAAATTTTTGTGATTTTCTTGATTTACTCTCAAGAATCTTACACATTTTATTTTTAATATTGAATAATTTTTATCGAGAGTAATAAAATTTTCAAATTATACGTGTAGTTTATGATATGTATTAATATATCATTACTTATTATTATTATTAATAATATATATTATTAATACGTTAGTATGTACTATATCATATATTTACGTTTACAACAATTGTTATCAATACATTATTTTTCTAGTTTCTGAACGAATATATAGTACCTGTATACTTTTGCTAAAACTTCATAACGGGAATGTTATAAGGTTTCTGCATCATATAATAAACTATTCTCCTAACACCATGCACACGTCATATTTCTTTTTCGATTTTTCAAAATCGTCGCATGAACTTCAACGTCCGTGATTAATTCCACAATATCAATAACATCAAACTCAATAGCCTGGATAAGCACGCATTTTAATTGCTCGTGACTCATCTCGCTAACAAACTCATTATACTAAATAGTNTCTCGCTAACAAACTCATTATACTAAATAGTCAACACGTGCCGGTTGAATCGAGCTGATCGCAATTCCAAGAGCGTACCACGTCCACGACCTCGTACGTACGTACACGAGCGTGCCGAGGATATCGAACGTGCTGCTCCTCCTGCTGCTCCTTTTTCCTGCTGTTCCTGCTCGCGGATCATTACACCGGCCCGGATATCCAGTCCGAGAGGATCTCTTTCCGGAACACAATTAAAGGCAGGAAGCGTGAGAGCCATCCCCAGCTCCCCCATTCCACTCCACTTCGTCTGTCTGCGCATCTATACGTATGTTTGTACGTATGTGCCTTTGTGTGCTTGCGTGCGTGTGCATGTGTGTGTGTGTGTATGTGTGTATGAAGGAGAAGGGGTATGTCGAAAGGAGGGCAGGATCACAGCGATGAGAGGGAGGACGTGAGAGGGAGGACTAGCCGAGTTTTCTCGACCCCTTAAATTTCGGCGCGTGCCACTTGTTGGCGGCACGCTCGAGCAACAGATGACTCCGGCCGCTTCGACATATGGATTATAATTTAATTTTTCCGCGCACACACACACACACACGACAGTTAACGTGAGTAGGAAGTCTTGTTTGTTCTAACGACTCGCGACGACTCGATGAGACGTGACCGAGCAACGAAAAAATCGGTGAATTTTCTTTTTGCTTTGTATGGTATTTTTGTTTGTAAATTTCTTCGAAACATTTGGAGAGGGAGCAAATATTTTAAACTGAACGATACTTGAAACTATTTCTTTCCGATCGTATTCATTCATTGAATATGTAAATATATAGGTGGATTTTTTTTCGATCAATCGTTGTCAGTATATTCTATAGACCAAAATTTAAAAAAAATATCGTCGATCATTAATTTATAACGAAGGACAAAAATACGGAAGGAGTGATAAAGTGCATAAAGTATGCATAGTAGACAGAAAGTATTATAATAAACTCCAACTACAATTCCATTTCGAAATATCCACCACTCCTGTCAATACAAGATTCGCAGGGGTGAAAAATTGAAAATTTTCGAAAATCGGCCATTATTTTCAATGCCTAACTTACTATGAATTCGTTAGAGACTGAATAATCATTTTCATGAATCGATGAGTTGAAAAACAAGTTTAAAAATCATATTTTACTCAAAATATTTCAAAGAATGATTATCATCAATGTTATTAATTTTATACTGCTGTTTCAGTTATAGGCTCAATTATTAATATCCATGATTAAACTTTGCTTATAAATGTATATAAACTATATATGTATGTATATATATATATATATATATATATATATATACATATTTATATACATGTATAATAATTAAATATTTTTAGTAATTAAATCTTATATGTATCTTAACAATTAAAATAAATTTTATATCTTTGATAATTAAAATAAAACCATTGAACTTGTAATGACTTTGAGTGCAAATCACTTTTCAGTCAGAAAATTGAAAAGAATAAAAAGATATTTTTAAAGGACTATTCATTCACGTGCTTTGACTGTAATTAGTAAAGTAGTTTAAGCATGATGCTTTTAATATTTATTGCCCAGAACGTCGATGTTTCACTTGCGGTGTAATAACTACTAATTAGCTACTTTCACGATTATTAAATTGTAGAGGCTATCTCAATCACAGATATGGAATATGTCTTCTAGATATTAGAAAATCTAAAAATCTATGCACGAAACTTGATCAAATTTTCGATTAGTTTTGAAAAACAAGAAAAATTTTTTTCAATTCAATCAGAGCGAGACAATATTTGTCTTAATGTATCCCAAGATACAATTAATACAATTATCGTAGGAATTGTCTTGTTTTGAGTCAAGTTTGTTAGTTCTAGCGTTCCAACATTAATGTTTTACGTTTCTAAAATTCAAGCGCAGAACTTCTAGTTGCACAGCCAGTTGTACGATCCTGAAGAAAACACATTAACAGCTCGACGATAATTATTACCTACCCTGCGAGCAAGTGTGTCTCGCGAGAAGTTCAACTCACATCCTCCGGATTTACTAGCCAGGCTAATATTTTCAAAGTTATTAGCCCGTGCAGCGCTAATTCGCCGATATCAACTGGGTTGCGCGTCGCAGCCAAGGTACAAGTAACGGTAATGTCGTTATAATTGCCCAGTAGCGGGAACTTCGGCTTTGAATATTCAATAGGTGAAGGCAGCTAGTAGTTCGAGTCAGCGCGCAAACCGCCCTTGCCCCCTTGACGACGATCACCCCATCTCGCATGAAACTTAGATTTTTCACGTCTAACCAGAGAACCTATGCTACGCACAACTACTGAAAATTGATTCTAACAAAAGTCGAACATGTCTAGCGATATGGAAGCATAGAAAAGCATTGAAAAGACAGATAAAGTTAAAATTCAAGAAATTCTAAGATTCAAATTTTCGTCGCTTTTCAATATATTCAAAGTTCAATAGCTTGGCGAGAAGAAATTGTACAGCAAATTTTAAGGAGGAGGGCATTAGAAAGGGAAAGCTTCAAATCGTCAAATTCATGGTACGAAAAAAATTTTTCGAAGAGAAACAGTATTTCTGCTCCTCCATTTAATACACAGAAAACTAAAATCGTATTTATGAAATGTCCAAATTCACAATTTAAAATTGTAAAAGTAAAAGCTTCACGCTTCGAAATGAGCTCAGATTCATTGACGTATCTTTCTCTTAAGAAATCAATTACAATTTAAAATTGTCAATTTCTCGAACATTGGAAATTTTTAATTATGCACGTACGTAAATTTCTGCCCGCCGTTATATACAGAACGAAAGTATAATTAATATCGTAATTTTGTAATAGCATAATCCTGCATGTAAATAAATAAATGAGTAAAAAGTACTGTTGGATATTGATCTTCTTGTAGTATCTACCTTAGTTTTCAATTATAGATCATTCTTAAATATTTTGAATGTGATGGGTAAATAGATAAATAAATAAATAAATAAATAAGCAAATTGACAAGTAAATAAATAAACAAGTAAATCAATTGGTAAACAGGCAAGTAAATTAACAAGTAGATAGGTAAGTAAATAAATAAATAAGAGATTAAGTTAGTAAATATTTCGTAAATTCCTGTGCGCTGTCTAAAATGTCCTGATTTCAGAAATTCAATTGCATTTATAATAATTAATTCGTGAAGTAACGCGACACAGCTACGGAGAGAGAGGGAGAGGAGCAATCGTGCGCGTACCTCAGTCCCAATCGAATTAATAATGGAGGTAAAACGTACCCGCCTCAAATTTCAATGCATTATCATTCAAGAGAGGGAATAGCTCGCTTATTAGAACCTACGCACAGCAGGCTCGATAATTAGCCTCAGATAAGCTAATTATTTCGATCATTATTATTACATTAAAATAATTCGACGATACACATTCTAATTACCCGCCTCGTTAAAATTGAATTAATCATGCTATAAGATCTTGATTTCCGTGTGTTATTATTTAAATGCGCGCAGCCCATACATGTGAAACGCGAACCAAGCATAAATATGAAGACTCTTTTTAATTGATTATTCTCGTTCAAACGCTGACGACTTGCGCGAATAATCTTTAGATGATAATGTGTTATTGCATCGCGCTTTAAATTGGTAATTATACGAATGGCCACTTGAACGTTCATGCTCGTGTCTTTTCCCGATATTAACGAAACCTCAATCTCAATTTCCTGGAGAAAAGTCTGTTTGCATTGAACGAGATAAATGTTGTCAATAATAAACGTAATGTAATAAACGTCATCCTAAATGCCACATAATGATTTCCGACGTTGAATACGAAATAACGATATTCCATGCTAATTACGCATATTTATCAATTATATATATAAATTACATGTAATACCGTTGTGTAATTGAAAACCGCTTGTTGTCTGCACAAATATATAATACATATTTTGATAATTATTATCGGTTTGCATAATTCTACGCTAGAAAAGGTTAAAATATTTTAATGTTTGAATAATTAGCAAGTAATGAAAATTTCTATTAAGTAGATGCATATAAACATTATCAAAAAAATATAACTTTAGAATGCAAAAATAATGTCTTTTTTCCACGAGCACTTTATGCATCTGTACAAACATTCATTGTCTATCAATTATCAATCAATTATCAGTATTAAATGGATCATGTATATTCAGTGTATAACAGGACTTATAATAAAAATATCATTAGATTCTTATCATAAAGTAGTGATATAATTTAATTATGTTTATTATATTAAATAATAAAGGAAACAAAACAACAAATAATAAACGCAAGATAAGACAACACAGACAACAATAATTCGAATAAACTCAAACACAATTAATTCTTTTATGCAACACAAAATAATCACTCTTTTGACAACACTTATTCAATGCGCTTTTACAACTCGCACGACTCTCTTCTTTTCCAAAAGAAAAGCGCTCAACGGCAACTCACATCACATTCATACTTTTCGTTCGCGCATTGTACGATGATCGATAAATAATAAAGTCACCGTACTACAAAGGAAACTTTTATAATTTTATTTTAACGTTCACATGATACAGAATTTAATAGATGAATTACGACTGACGACTGTTTATTAATTTCTTGTTTACTATTATATATATATTTTCGGCAATTTGTTTGTCGCTACAGCATCTCCAGCAAACAGGCCATTTATTAAAAGTAAAAGTAACTAAAAATATAACTAAACATTGTAATAATTTCGATACTACAATGATAAAAAATACATTAGATCTTTATTATCTTTCTTGAGACGAAGTATCCCAGTTTTCATAGCAAAATCGGAAAAGCGGTGATTCTAGACGCAAAAATGGAACATTATTTTATTTAAGACTTTATTTCGAAGAAAATCGAATTTGAAATTTCCTTCAAATATGCTTGGAATTTGGTTTATTTTTACACTGAACTGAAATGAGCAATTTGGCACGAGGATGTTCAAGAATAAGCGAAAAATGTAGAATAAAATTTTAAAGGAAATACTTAGACTTTAAGAATGTCTCGTTAAAAGTTGTCTTTCGATTTTCTCATTAAAATTTTAATTTCCCCGGGAACGAAACGTCTTATATATAACCTAATTTCGATTATTCATTCCTATGAATAGCTCAGAATCTAATTCAAGTACATTTGACAAATCTTCGAACTCGATATGTTGACAAGACTAAATTTTATTTTATATTTTCGAATTGTTTTCTATCTGGAATTGTTCTTTTTTTCTGGTTGTACTGCGAAAACTAGAACTTTCTACATAAATTTATACAAAAAATATCGAGACACAAATATAATCTAACTTAAGCCGTTTTTCAATGCACAAATTAAAAAGAAAACACTGTCATTCCAAAGCTCCATTCTAAAAATATTTCAATTTCCAAACTGATAAATCTTATAGTTTTGGAATTTATTCGTTGAAAAGAAAAAAAAAATAGAAATTACTTTGATTAAATATATGAAATATATTTTCAAGAAACTAGACACGATCAGAGTTATATTCGATGAACAACATTTCATATGAAATTATACAAAATACAATTATACAAAAAATACATTTTAATTTCCTCTCCATTCGAAACGTGCTTTAGAAAAAAATGTCACGTTTTCAACGCGTATGTATTCCATTTTTCACAAACACACACGGCATACCCCATTCATTTCAGGTTAGACGCGCTCGTCAAATTCATTCTCACAGTTATACTATCCGCCCCACAGTCAACCATAAACATTTATCATTCACGACGAACGAATCGGCCGATAAAATCGTGAATGCCTCAGCCACAGGGAACGCAATACGGTACAGTCAGGAAATTGCTTCGAGCAAGGATCGTTTAAATTAACAAAAGCTTCGGAAAAATCGATACAACGTATCGAAACTTCTATTCAAATTTCTGATATTAAATCCAGATAGAAATAATCGTTTCGTGCATGGAAATATTCAAATCGTTGAAACTATCTGTACGGGACTCGTCGGAGATTTTAGTTTCTGCAGTTGACTGTAAAACACCGAATTCCCACAGAAATTAATTTGATGGATGGATCTTAAATGCTGCAAAGTGTTAAATTTGCAGAAAGCAAATTTAAACGAATTGTAAAATCAATCTTCAAGCTTATTTTCATTCGGTTTTATTGTCGAATACGTTTTTTTCACTTTGTTCTTACCTCGGAAATTTAAATTTGATTCTTTGTGAAGTTTAATTTGCTAAATGCAACTGAAAGATCGTCTCTGTTTCTTCGTTCGATAATTTTCGTAATATATTAACAATCTAATTTGTTAGTTAGAAATTTGAATTTGCTTTCTGTATCGTTGTATGGTGTTTCGTAACATTTAAGATTAAATCCATTTATCAAGTTTCTTTCTCTTTCATCTTTTTGTCCGTCCAGAAAGCAACAATATCATGCTCCAAGCATGCTTTAATGAAAATCGTGTTAATTTTAGATGAGGAGGATATTGTATTATTCTGAGTTCATCAGACGCTGTAAAATTCCGAGGAGAAGGAAATTTTTTTACTTCTTCTTCCACTTATCCTCTTGAAATTTTCTACAATCTCATTTTGCGGAATAAGCCACGGTATTTTTTTTGTGACTGAAGTCATAGAGCCCTCTGTAATTTCCCATAAATTCTGTTAAATATTCGTTAACCATTGCTTCTTTTCAGTTTCACGATCTTGATCACTAGATTAAATTGACTTCACAGTCAGATTTCAATTTCTACCAAACCACGTACTATGGATATTCTTATTCGATTGCGCTAGTGATTAAATCAGGTTAACGAGCAATCGTAATTAATTGGACTTCGACGTAAGTTTCGTGATCGACTAATATGCGTGATTGACTAAGTCGCCAGGTTTGATTGTGATGAAACTTATTCACGTTCACGATGACGGAATCGAACTGACAGGCAGGAATACTGAGGAAGAACTGTTAGAAAATAACTCATGAGACGTGTGGAATAAGTATTTATATATCTTGAAGGGTGCTTTCTTCAAGCTTGCTCATTGAACCCGACTTTCCCTATCAGGTACGTCGGGCACGCCCTCCGAGGAGACTTTAATCCTAAACTGCAACGGTATTAAGCCTAATGAAGCTACCTAATTTATAGTGGGTAAAAACTTATAATACTATTTATGATGGGTACTGTATATCACTATTGTGTCGAGGTGATGGCTGCGAGCATTTTGTTTCTATTAAAGATTGTAGGCTTCACAAGGACAAGGTTATTACCGCTGCAGTTCAGCACTTTTCGGAATATTGGACTTCCAATTAATAAATTGGAAAGATGTTCGTTGGGAATACTTCTTACACGGCACCTTTGTGTGAGCAACAAATGGGCAGTGATAATTATAACATTTAAGCAGTGAATTTGTTATTCTTTGTTCATTACTTCGTTTACACTATTCTACGATTCATATTTACTAAAATTCTATTAATTCTATTAAGAAGCTCAAGTTTATGACGAAAAGCTGTGATTATACAACTTCGTTATGAAGTTTACATCGCATCTTTCAAAACTATTTCAAATGACTTAGTCTTACAAACATACTGTTAAACTGTTACACAATCGCAAGTGAAAATTTCTTAATTTTTTGAAACAGCAATTTTTTGAGTATCGTCCCTCCTGTTTCACTTCTCTACATAAATTTATTTCCTTGGAAGTAGAAAACAAAAATTCCATTTAAATGGGAACATTTATTCTGCTTAAAAAAAAATAAAAATTGTGGCAAGAAAACTTTTTGCAAAATATTATGGAACACAGTGTATTAGATATAGAAATTAATTAGATGCCTTTTTTAGATGAACTTGCCATTTATTTATTAGTTTGACTTTGAAGTCATTTGGATAGAGAATTATTTTTTTGAATTACATGTTGCGAAACAAATTTGTCCTTCTCGCATGACAGTTCTCATTTGTAATAATTTCTTCGAATTTTCAATTTTCAAATTTCCATGTCAAGATATTCCTTAGAACAGCTTGTCGACGTTGAAGATTTCGGAAATCATTTTATTTAAGACAATAATATTGTTAGAATTGCAACAATTAAAAAAGTCATTTCTTAAAGAAATGTAATAATCTCGTAACATTCGTTTCAGAATATAGTCCTGAAACAATATAACATTTTCTTTTGATACTTGCAAAATTAATTAACCAGTCCCCCTTCTAATTTAAGAAATTATAAAAAAAGAAAGTAATAAAATTTCATAAATACAAAAAGCTTGTAATCGAACAAGTAAGAAAAAAAAAAAAAA
>NIPQ01044284.1:0-10480 GCA_002806875.1 Lepidotrigona ventralis hoosana | reverse complement strand
CGCCACCTCCGCCCCCGCCCGTCCCCTCGCAACGCTCCCATCCTGCTTCTCTCCCTCCCCGCCCCTCTCCGTCCACACCACCCTCTTTTATCGTTCCGTATCGTCACATTGATTCATTCTCTAATTCGATTAGTTTAAATGGCATTAAAACAATCCTGTTGCGAGTGCGTGGTAACGCTCGACTCGCCGAGGCAAGCCTCACGAACGCGCCAACGCAACGCCGCTCTCCGCAACGCGCAGCTGTTCGCTTCTCTCGCCGCCAACCAGCCCTCCAGATTCTAGTTTCCACGGATTTTTACTGCGGTTTAAGGCTGCTGTTGCTGGGACGAGGCTCGATGCCGGCTTTCTGGGTTGCGGATTTTTCGTTGGAACTTTTGGTTCGAAGATACCTCGAGAGTTTTCTCATGTCCATCTGACAGGATGATTTTATTAATTCCCTTTGGTTATCAGACGAGAAACGTCTCAAACGTCTTCTGGAAATGATTTAGTCTCGATTGAAATAATGATTTTTTTCCTGGAAGGTAAATCAGTCTGCTCGGTCGGAGGACTTTCAACAAGAGAGCCGAAGAGACATACGAACAAAGATATGGAACAACTTTCCNCAAAAAAAAAAAAAAGGAGAAAAGAAAGAAACGAAGAAGAAGACGAAAGAGAAAAGAGGAACGTTCGCAAGGAAAACACACATATATCGTGGACTGCGTCAAAGGCAATACAGAATGTTCGAGAGATGGTCGAGCGGGCCGGGTCAAAGACCATTAGGCTCGTGAGTTATGAGACAAGTTCTAATACTCTAATAATCTGGCTGCTGATCGGCTAGGCGAGCGTGCGCCGCGTGGAGAAACGCTTAGAGCCGTGGTGCTTAGGACGCGAGACTTTATTCTAGCCGATCACTCGCACGCCTTCCTTTCCCATTTCGTTCTTCAACTCCCTCCCGATTTATTCTCTCTCTTCCTTCTCGCACCATTCTCTCTTTCTCTTTCTCATCCCTTTTGCACCATCCCCTCTTGCCATCCAAGCTTCCCTTTCCCTTCAGCATTCGCGGCGAACCAAGTCAGTGTGAAATTCGGCAGCCCTTATTAAAGCTTACACCCTTGCGATGCCATCGCTTCTCTCTCTCTCTTTCTCTCCCTCTCTCTCTCGCGTGTCAGCGTTTCTCAAATTCGTGAACCAAGATTCCACTAGTCCTTGGTTGGTTTCAGACATTTGAGGTTGGCTTCTGAACTCTTTTTTTTTTTATCTCATCTTATGCTCGATGATTCCTCTAGAAAAACCAATGACAATGAGAAACTGTCGACATTTTAAAAGCGCGAAACTTCTACTTTGACAGTCAAGTGATTACTCATTCTATCCAAACATGGGGAGAAAGTTATATCGTGTAACTGTTTTTCTCGGGAATCATGAAAATTCAGACGTGTGTGTAAAAGCATCGAAGGATCTTTTTCGTAGCTAGATTTACTATCATTTTGAAGATTGAAGATCTCCTCTTTACAACAAACTCGTTGTACGCTTTTCCTTCCACGATTTTATTTTAAACTTTGAACGTTAGGTTTTCTTGAATTCTTGTCGTTTAACCTTGATATTCAAAGTTTGATAAAATGATGATGAAAAGTCACACAGCTATGTAAAAAGAAAATTTCAATCTTCAAGACTATAGTGGATTTCATGACTAAATTTTTAATGCTTTGAAAACAATTTTTTCATGCGTTTGAATTTTGATAATTTCTGGGATAAGAAACAAACAAACCGTCAAAGAAGAGGTTTCACACTTTAAAATGAGACCAAGTGGAACTATTATAACCTTTACAGTTCAATCGTTATACAATCTTTTTTTACAAGGTTATACCATATTGAATTATAGCCAATTTTTCATTGATGCAGTTATGCTGTTCACGGCGACACAAAGCTTTGTATTGAAGATGGAAGATCTTGCTTCGAATAAATTTTAATTTTAATTTAAATTTTAAAACCAAATCTTGTTCACGAATTAGTTATTCCGATGATTCTAATGTAAATGCAAGGATATAAGAATAAATGTAGAGTTGCGAGGGATTCCAATCGAGAATTCGATGAAGGAAATTTCTTTCTTCGTCGGGATATTTTTTCCTGTAAAACAAACACGGATCGGCTTGGATCGCGGCTATTTTTCGTGAGCGTTGACCGCGTGACCCATGTAGAAGGGCAAATAGGATAATTTAAATATAAGAGTTTCTGCTGTTCTACATTTATGGCGGCGTATATTGCCAGCACGGTGGTCCGAGGTCGGGCGATAAACGAGCCTGGCTACTCGCGTCTAATTCCACTTGTGCCGCGGCCGCTCGTTCCCTCTGAAATGCCCGATCTAATTGGCTGAGATTACAGTCAGAGGGAAACGCGAATTTTACCCGGATCCTGTTGCCATTTCAGAACAAAATTCGCCGGCCTCTGCCACCCGCTGACTGAACGAACGCGACTGCCTAATATTGACATCGGGTATAACCCGACCAAATGGAAATGATTCTCGAGTGATTCTGCCTTCAACAACATCGTTTCTAGTCGTTTCTGAAATTGGAATTTATTTCAATCTGCAGATAATGCTATACTCGGACGAATTTAATTTAAAATGTAGATGAAAAATGGGATATAACATAGATTTTGGGATTGGTAGAAGATGTTCTATTTTAAAAGAAAGAATCGAATCATTTCAACGGTTGTAATAATTTTCATCTGAAAATGATCAATGTCTAGAATCTTGCGTGGAGAGACAGAACCTTCGAGTTATTTCAGAGTGTCTGATTAATAAAGATCATTACTACTTCCCAAGTTTGTTATTGTTCCACAATTAACAACTCTTGTCGTATCATAATAATTTAAAAAATCCATACTATATTATCCTGTAATATAATATTAGTATCAACCTTCTATTCAATTGAACTGTTCTAATATTTTCATCTGAAATCTAGAATCTTCTGTCGAAAGTCAGAACCTTCGAGTTACTTCATAGTGTCTGATTAATGAAGATCATTACTACTTATTTCCAAGTATGTTATTGTTCCACAATTAACGACTTTATCGTATTATAATAATTTAAAAGATCCATACTGTATTATCCTGTAATATAATATTAGTATCAACCTTCCATTCAATTGAACTGTTCTAATATTTTCATCTGAAATCTAGAATCTTCTGTCGAAAGTCAGAACCTTCGAATTACTTACTCAGAACGTCCGATTAATAAAGATCATTACTACTTTCCAAGTTTATTATTGTTCCACAATTAACAACTCTTATTGTATCATAATAATTTAAAAGATCCATACTATATTATCCTGTAATATAATACTAGTATCAACCTTCTACTCAATCGATTCAACTGTTCTAATATTTTTCATCTGAAATCTAGAATCTTCGAGTTACTTCATAGTGTCTGATTAATGAAGACCATTACTACTTATTCACGTTGACTTGGGTATTTCCAAATATGTTACTGTCTCACAATTTATCGTATCATAATAATTTAAAAGATCTATATTTATATTATCTTGTAATATAATGCTATACTTTGAAAGTTACACACTCGTATGCCCACAGAGGGGGAAATTTCATTTTCCGCATAGTTTCTGCGTTTCATCAATAACACACCAATAACACACTACAAAAAATGGTTATTTGTACCAACTACTAGTTGTCGAATTTTTAAATATCATCTCTCTCTCTCTCTTTCATCTTGAGTGAATTCTATTTACAGAGGGTTTAAACCCTTTTTCTACATGCGTGCACGTTAATGTCTGAACATCCAGGGGCTAGCGAGTCAGAATTTAGTCAGAATACGTTGTATCGGGGAGGGGGCTGGGGGAAAAGTTTGAGAAACGCTGTACCGCGGGATCCGGTAGTGTTTCCCCGGTTGGTTGTTGGCTGCACACGCGCTGACTCATCCTGTCCCACATCCGCGGCATTCGCAAACCGTCGGACGCACGCCAGCGCGCGCGCGGTAACTAAATTTTAAATTTTTACTTACTTCCAGGCTGCTGCTCACCCCTGCCGGCCCCCGTCATTACCCTGGGCTGCAATCAGCGGCTCGCTATCCGCGCGGACGCCCCTATCTCCTCGCCCGCCGCCCTTTCAACCAAAGTCCTCTTTACAATCCGGCGGCGTCGTCGCTGCCGGATTGCACCTAACTGGATTAACTGCGGATATTTGATAAACGGCCGATGGTCTTCGATCAGGGCCGAGGCCCCGTATTCTCCCGCGATCTCTCTCTCTCTCTCTCTCTCTCTATCTATCTATCTATCTCTATCGTTGTCGCGTTGTTTTCTAGCGTACGTCTAGCTGGACGAATTTTCGCTGAGACGAAAGTTCGTCAGACTGGAGGAGGATCGAGACGGTCCGTGGTCCCGATCCGGCAATTTATTTCGTCGTTTCCAGCGAACGTGTGTTTTCAGCGATACACGATTGTTTGGAAAAGGCTTGGGAAAGGCTCAGTGGCATTGTTTGTTAACTGACCGCGCACGGTGGGATTTTGTTTGGTCAATTGCCGAGGGAGGCTGGTGTGCTTCTAGATCTAGAATCATCAGTAATTTTTCTTTCCTTCTTTCTTTCTTTTTTTCTTTTTTTTCAATTTCTGATAAATTTCTGGTTTATTCGTGCCTTCCATCTTAATTCCTCTAATACGATATTCTTTCCTTTTTAAAAAGCTCACTATTTTCAATCCTTTCGAACCGATTTAGTGATGAAACGAGCCTCTTGTTAATGAAATTGTGGTGAAATTGCCAAACTTAAGCTAAGAACCCGCTAGAAACTAGAAATTTGCTCAATTTATAGACAGTTTTAAAAACTGGCGAGAAATTATTTTTAGAGAGCCCAACTGTTCATTCTGAGTGTTCGATTGTCGTGTCGAAAGCGATTTTCAAACGATACGAATATTTAAATTGTTTGAAAGTGCTTCCTGTGAAGGTTGTATATTTTATAGGTTCCTTTGATTACACGGTTATATTTCTGTCTTTCAGTTTTAAGCGAACTATCTTTCGCCGTACAATTTGTTAAATGAAACTTGCTACTGTTAACAATACTCGTGTACACTTGCAACTAGTGGGCAAAACGGGATAACACGACGTTGAACAACACGGAGCCAATTAATCGTGCTATTAGAGAATTGTTCGTACATATAAATACATATATATATATTGTCGATTATTATGGTCTGACGTGGAATATGCCGGTCGATAAATAACGTTGATTGTTCGTAACGTGACATACGGTGTAATATATTTCAAATGTCTAGTTAGTTGTAAATCGGTGTAATATATTTCAAATGTCTAGTTAGTTGTAAATCTGTAATCAAATAGTTAAATGGTTCTATTCTCATTATCTTTGTTTATTTGTTGATTCACTTAGAATCAGACAGGTGCCTTGTAAAATATTGAAAAAGAAAGAAATTTGCAAGTCGTACAAACAACAAAATATAAATATTATAACAGAAGGAAAAAGTAAAAGTATATCAAATGAATAATTCCTAAACGTTATAAAATTTATTCAACTAGCATGGCGATTAGTGTCTATACAACCTTAGGTTAAATAACAAAGAACTTTGAGTGGGTCGCACAACAGCATTAAAATGAATGTGTTGTGTAGGACAAACAACAACCATTTTCCAATTCATTTGTTAATGATTTGAAAGAGAAACAGCATATCCGCGATAATTCTACGGTTTTCCAGCGAGAGTATATTTAACACTAGAACTATCAATGTGATCGAAGTTTATAATTCTTTTAGAAATTTCATTAGGCAAGAAATAATGTATTTTTAGGAATTTAAATGATTATTTATAAAATGTACGAACAAAAGTATCTAAATTACTTTTTTCTTTACCTTAATGACTCTGATGGAAACTTTAATGCTTTAATCGTCGATAGTTGCAACTATATGTGTTAATACTCGTTTCACATTCGCGATTATTGTAACGCACGTGATGCAAATCTTAGAAACCTACGTTCGATCCTTTTCACAGAGATTGTACATATTTGACAATTACTTGATTGAAACGATAGTGCTCTTTTCTTGCAATATATTCGAAATTACGAAATTCTATCTTGCGATTCTTTTCATTCGAAAAACGGAAGGGATGAAATCAGGTATTAATACCTAGAAGATTCGAAGAATGAATCTTACAGCGAGATAGAAACAATGAAAGAAAAGGAAGGAAGGAAAAGAGAAAAAGAAAAGAAAAAAAAAAGAAAGGAGATGGGAAAACGCGCGAGAGCAAAGAAATTCATATCCGATGGTGAAAGGGCGATTCGACGGTTTCGCGATGGTTCGTCAGTTCCCGAACCGAATGACAAACGACCGACGCGACGATATTCGATTGTGTCGTACAGGCCGCGGCAGAGGAATAAAGAGTTCCGTTCGGAAATAGTATCGCGATGCGTGGAAAATGAGAGGCAGCAATTGCTCGCTATGCTTCACTTAACGCGACGCAATGGAATTTAATACCCTTTGTAGCGCATGAAGTAGCAAAATGAAATTAAATTCGAACAAAACGCATCGGGACGGTTGGCGGCGGGGGAGGAAGAGGGGGGGTGGGTGAAAGGGGAGGGGAACGAAGTCAACCGTCATGTTGTCGCGTTTGTGCGGAAATATACAACAAATGTAATGTAAGCGTTGCAGATGAATGACGCGCGTTTCCCCCCGAACGGCGACACGCGCTACGCGTGAATAATTAAAAAAAAATAGAAAAGAAACAAAACGAGCAAAAAAAAGGGAGAGAGAGAGAGAGAGAGAGAGAGAAACGGAAACATAGAATGGAAATTTGCAGGTTCGTCAGAGGATCTGGAAGGAATTGCGAAGCATTAAAAAAAAAATGACTTTACCAATTTTGTGGAAAATTATTGTCAATAGGCAATACGAGACAGCCTTCAGAGAACACAAATCCTCGAATTCTTTAACAAAAATTATTGTTTTACATTTTAACAGTTTGCGTTATATTGCGAAATTTGCCTTTTAACGTTTACATAAGTTTCTCAGAAATTAAAGGTTTAAACGTAAGTATTAAAGAAAAAAATTCTTCAGTTAAATTTCACGTTAAACGACATAAATTTCAAATATAAAATTGTGAAATTGAAATATAAAAAATTCAAAGATCTCGGCGTAATTAACATTTATCCGTCAAAATCTTTAGTTAAAAAATTGAATCCAAACGGCTGTTAAAACAAGAAGCAAGCCACGGCTAACGATTAAAACTGTATCGTAGCGAGGCATGTTCTCAAAAGATATAAATACCCAGAAAGAGAGGACGCTTCGATATAAAAGAAATCCATGGAACATGGATGAATCGCAGATGAGGTAAGAAGAAGAAAAAGATGATTATCGTAGGATCGAGCACGGGTTGGTGCTCCAAGTTGGTTCGAGCTCTTGGAGCTTCACGGAAATGCGTTTCTGCGGGGAGCCGAGGTACACGAAGAAGAGGCCTTCGTCACCGAAAGTTCGTCCGTCGGGTGAGCAGGACAGAGACGGGTGGAGCGAAATTGAAAAAGTCCGGATGGAAGAAGGACGGAGAAGTCGCCAGCAACTCTTGCGGCAGCAGGGAAGTTTGTCCTTTTGTCTCGAGGACCAGACAAGTTTTTGCAATCGCAAGTTTTCTACGGCCGCCTCGCGAAACGAGACTACCACGACGACGACGACGACGACGATGGCGACGACGACAACGTTTCCTGGCTAAAGTGAAATACTGCGGTTCTAGAGTCAAAGTATTACGTCGTAATTCCAAGCCGTTTCGAAACGGCGAATATTAAGAAAACGACGAACGCTTCGACGATCATTCTTGATTTATGCGCCGCCTGTTCTAATTCGTCTCGATTTCATACAGCGAAGAACGCAACGACGATGAAAAATTTGATCGGTGCGATCGCATATCAACGATTTACGTACTTGGTCCTGTTTCAAAGCGTGAAACCTCTACTTTTACATCATGTAGCGACGAGAAAGCGAGGATACTTTTTTTTCTCGAAAATTCTAAAAATTCGAACGCGTGTGGGAACGTCGAATTTTTCTTTTCTTCCTCCGACTGACTGAATTCTCGATTTTAGTCTCAAGGATAAAAATTTTCTCTTAAAACTTGCTGTGCGATTCTTTTCTCGCAATTTTTCTTGAACTTCGACTGTCACAGTTAAAATATAAAAAAATTCAAGAAATCTTTACGTTCAGAGTGAAAGATGAAGAGTTTTTGATGAAATGGTGAAAAGAAATCTTACCGCGAGTTTTAAGGGATCGTTGTAAAGTGAGGACTTCGAATCTTCGAAACGATGGTAGATCTAATTACGAGAAAAACTTTTTTATGTTCCTACGCACGTTTGAATTTTGACAATATTTGAGAAAATGTTCACTATCCTGCTCGCTATATAAACCATGTAAAATTATCTCCGGAAGGGACAAACTCACGCTTGTCAAAGTAGAAGCTTCACACTTTAAAACGAGACCAAATGGACGTGATCTTCTTTTACGATGTTGTATCTGTTTAAATTTTTAATTGTCAAAAAATGATTGTAAAAGTACTTCTCGAGGCACTGTTCAATTTGCAGACAATTAATAGATGAACGATCGAAATTTACCATAAGATTCTGGTTGTTTCTATACTTGTTGCATTGTTTAAGAAGAAAAGGTTCATTTCCACAGGTTCTGGCCTGCGGATCTTTGTATAATATTTTCTAAATACAATTAAAAATATTATTGCAAGTTATTATACTGAACGTTAGAACAAACACTCTGTTTTCGATATTTTATATATTTTTACCTGATCTATATATAAATGCGTAAAAATCCGCAATCTAGATAATATAAAGAGGCATCGATAAACAACTTTGCGACAAAAAGTAAACAACAGAAATTCATCATAACGTCGAAATGTATAATTTCAATTCCCGTCGAAATGATGGTAAGACAAGAATTTTCGAGACAGAGGCAAATATTTTTCAAGAAGATTCTCTGCTTCTGCAGAGTCAAGCGAAACGCTAATTAAAACGAGAACGGACGTTCAAGCGAGAACGAGCAACGTCGAAACAACTGCGAAACGCAAAATTTACACTTAAAGTACAGGTTGGCGAAACATTAATCCCCAGGAGCGAGGAGGGGAGAGAGAAGTTTTTCAAGTTGGCGCTGAATAATCGGCAACGTAACCAGCAACGGAGAACAGAAGACTTCGTTACAGTTGCAATTAACACGGCGGGATGGGTTCCGCCAGGCTTTTTTCCTGCCGTTAATCCATCTCTTCCTCTTCCCCGCCCGTACTCTTTCTCTCTCTCTCTCTCTTTCTCTCTCTCTGGATGGTCCGTTAAGCGTAAACAGGATTGCGGAATAACACGGTCAGAAATTTCTCAAGAATCTTATTTATTATAGCCCCGCGGGGGATGGCCGAGCGACAGAAGAACAATCGCCAACTAATTCAACCACCTTAATTACCGGCATAAGAACAATAAGATTTAGCGCTCTTTTGTCCAAGCAAAAATGAGAGATTGCCAGCTCGCTTGGGTCAGCGGCTGTGCCGAGCGCCGAGCGTTTCCAAGTAAACGGCCCATGGACGCATCCTCGGCATCTAGCCGCCATTGTTTCGTCTTGTTCTTCGCTAAAAAAAATAGAAAAAAAAATCCAAACGGCAGATGCACTTTTTTCTTCTTCTTCGTTTCTTTTCGCGAAGCAACCAGTTTCTTTAGACATATATCTATTTCGAATTTTTTTCTTTCATGTTTCGAGTTTTTTTCTTTCATCCTTGGATCTTTGGATTTTCCCTCGCTGGAATTCAAGAGTTCTAGGTATTTTGGAATTCTTTGATATCTTTAGATTTTTTTTGCATTTCTTCTTTTTAATCTAGAGAGCAAGATGATCTTTGAGCCATTTTTGATGCAATTGTATTCTTTTCTCGTTAAAAGTCTTCGAGGTTCTAGAATTTTCTCACATCTTTAGATTTCTGATACTGTCACGTTCATTTGTATGTCTTTTTTGGGCAAGTGCATTTTCTTTCATCATAAATTCTCTCAAGAGTTCTTGGTATTCTTCGATATCGCTGGATTTTTGTGTTCCTTTTTGATCTAGAGAGGAAGAAGTCATTTTTGCAATTGTATTCTTTTTCATCATAGGTTTCAAAGGTTCTAGCCATTTTAGAATTCTTCGGATTTTTGGATTTCTGTTACGTTTAAAGATAGTTTGAATGAGAGGAAGAGAAAGTTCTTTCAATCATTTTCGCGAGTCTATTTCTTCTCATTGCTACTAAAGTTATCAAAATTAAGAATTTTCTAAAGGACAGAATTGATTTTTAGATTTTTGTCATCCCCAGAGATAGGTGAATGAGAGTAAGAGAAAGTTCTTTAAATTATTTCTTATGTAATATCGTAGGTTTCAAAGGTTCTAGACATTCTAGAATTCTTTGATATCTTTGGGCTTTTGGTCACAGTTGAACGAGATGAAGAAAAAAAGTTGTTTACGGCGCAATTCTATTTCTTTCTCATTGTTACTAAAG
>NIPQ01044260.1:0-10602 GCA_002806875.1 Lepidotrigona ventralis hoosana | reverse complement strand
ATACATACATACATATATAGACATATATATACATACATATATATACATACATACATATATAGACATATATATACATACATATATATACATACATATATACATACATACATACATACATACATACATACATATATATATATATATATATATATATATATTTGTATTACATGTCTCAACTCTCAAAATATAAATTTTTGTACGTTTTACGAACTATCGAGATCATTATTCCTTCGGTAAAGATTTTATTGGTGGCCCTGAAAAGGGCCGTTTACAAATTTGAGAAGGCAAACTAAGCCTTTTTCTCAGTCTTCTTCGGCAATAATACCGCTTGAATGTTCGGCAGCACACCACCTTGTGCTATTGTCACTCCAGAAAGTAATTTGTTCAGTTCTTCGTCATTACGTATGGCTAGTTGCAAATGACGCGGTATAATTCTTGTTTTCTTGTTGTCCCGGGCAGCGTTACCAGCCAATTCCAAAACTTCAGCGGCCAGGTACTCCATCACGGCTGCCAAATAAACCGGCGCGCCGGCACCAACGCGTTCTGCATAATTTCCCTTTCGCAAGAGGCGATGAATGCGACCGACTGGGAACTGCAGTCCCGCCCTGTTAGAACGCGACTTAACTTTGCCGCTCTTAACTTTACCGCCTTTCCCACGCCCGGACATATTATCAAGTGATGAAAACAATGAATCGTTTCTGAAACGATATCGCTCGATCGTAAGGTTCCGCTCGATATTATTTTTTGAATCGCCGTTGCTCCGAATATATATGCCGAAACGGCGGCAGCGAAGCACCAATCACAACGCGCATGGAGTTTACAGCTCTCCAATTGGTACACTGTACATGGGAAGGGGTAAAACTCGAAAGAATCTCCGGTTCCTCTTCCCTTGTTCTTTTTTGTAATTTTTACTTCAAAATCTACTGCAAAAGAATTTTTATTATTATTTTTATTATTGTATATAAAAATTTATTATCTTACATTTGTGCGTTTGACTTGCAATTGCTATATACATGAAATATACTTGCTCGGGTTCCTATTTCCCATCTCTGGGTCTTTTGAAATGACAAACACTCCAACGATCATTCTGTAAATTCAACAGTCTTAATTGATTTGATTTGAAACGCATATTTTGTAGTTAATTGTTGGATTTGGTAACTGCGTCGTTCCATTAGGAAAGATTTATGTCTTACAGAAAAGAAAGATTTGCTGAGTTGCACTCATATGTACCACGATAAGGATATATATCATTTACTGTAAAATTTGAATAGAAAAATGTTTTGCCGATTCACATTGAAACATATTAAATGTTACAATTTATCACGGCAAAACATACCTGGTGGATCCACAAATTCCAATCACATTCTTACTTTAAAATATAATAGCATATAAAATATAATAACAAATATGACTCTCTAAATAATTACAAAACACGATTGAATACTTTGAATGCATAGAAAAACTCAAGTCGATCAGATCAGAAAGTGAAACATATAGAAAACACGCGTTGATCAAACGTGCAACTATAATTGAATTTCTGTCTCTATTCCAGATTCATCGAATAGATTATAAATGAAACAAATATTCAAATAAATCTAAGTAATTCATTCACTATTCGTATTTGGTGTAAGATTCATTTTGTTTGCAAACTGAATTAATTTTATTTATTAAACAAAGAAACATTAGGTAATGTATGAGATTTCGGTACTTTGTATTTAATATTATTTTATCGAGTGAGTTAAGAATCAAAATGGATATTAACAAACGTGTTTAACGTTTTCGGATCATAAAATATAAATGTTGAATATTAATAAAATATAAATATAAAATATAAATGTTGTTGAATATTAGAGAAAAGCTTTAATATAGTACACCTTTGTAGTATAATATACCCTTGGTATACCTGTAGTTTAGTATTATATTATTATATATTATCAAATTTTAATAACGGTTAGATCATGTCTATTCAATGACAGTTAAAGGAACTAATTTATATATTTCTGAAGTATAACCTCAATAAGATTTGAATTGTTGAAGGAGTGTATATATATGTATGTATATACAATGTATATACAATTAAATTCATTTTTTATTCTGAACAGATTTTTGTTTCGTTCTGCATCTTGAAAATTTAGAATTTTAGAGTAATAAATAATCATATTGAAGTAATTGTGATCTATTGTAAGCCTGTGTGTTACACGTTTTCAGATGACAGCACGAGAGCGTCAGTGTGGAAAACTGCCTCTCTTTCCTGCTGCGCTCTGATTGGTGCGCTGTTGCTACACTGGTTTCCTATAAATACGGTGACGCAGGGAGCTAGAAATCATTCGTGAAACTGCTCCGTACGAGTAAGTCAGTGAAGAAAGGAATTCTAATCGTCGACAATGCCGCCAAAGACTAGTGGAAAGGCAGTGAAGAAGGCTGGCAAAGCCCAGAAAAATATTAGTAAAGCCGACAAGAAGAAGAAACGGAGGAGGAAGGAAAGCTATGCTATTTACATTTACAAAGTTTTGAAACAAGTGCATCCGGATACTGGTATTTCAAGTAAAGCCATGAGCATCATGAACAGTTTCGTGAACGATGTTTTTGAACGCATTGCGGCTGAGGCATCTCGCCTGGCCCATTACAACAAACGATCCACAATTACGTCTCGGGAAATTCAAACTGCAGTACGTTTACTTCTTCCTGGTGAATTGGCTAAGCACGCGGTCAGTGAAGGGACAAAGGCCGTTACCAAGTACACTAGTTCCAAATGAACAATTGACAATTTATTTCGACTGGCCCTTTTCAGGGCCACAAATGTTTAATACATAGGAACTACATTCTCTTATGTTCAAATAGTTTTTACTCCTTGTTACATCACCTTAAGTTTCTTCAAAGATATTATATTGATGGGAAGAAAGTATAAACTTCTAAAAAATTTGAGTTGAATATTTTTACTATTACTTTATTACTATTGCAATTATTATAATTAATACTTCAAAAAACTAACAAAGTATTATGATTTCAATAAAATGAACTGAATTTAGCTTTTGAATACATTTTTTTAGAAAAATAAAAGTATTTGATATTTTATGTGCGAAAAGAAAAACGTATCAGGAATATTGAACTAACACGTTAAAATCATATTGGGATGAAACTAAGAATATCAATTCACTTATAGGTAATAAATAAAACTAATTAATTAGACAATGAAAAAGAAAAAGTACAATGGAAATATAAATTTTTATTTTACTATACTGTACAAAATAGAATACACTGAGTCCTAGACGAGAGGATTTAGGTTTTATTCAATTTCTTCTTGTTCTGATAACCGAAACATGATTGCTTGAACTACTGACCTAGTGTGATTCGTATTAAGAGGCCTAGGAATTCTCAAGTTAACTTTTCGTTAACACGAAATATGAGGGATTTGCTACTATTCGGGACATGAAAGAAAGAATGTAATTATAAAAATGTAATTACAAAAACATTTATATTGGCACGTACAAATAAGATCATATAACAATATGTGAGAGAGAGGAATCGCTTATTTTGCCGTTTCCACGAAAATTTCTTTTTCTTTTCAGTTTCGCGTTATATATTTACATGCATTTGAACACTTTGACGTACAATTAGAATATATAAAATAGTATTGAAATTAACTAACGGTACAATAAAAAACATTACCTAGTTTCACGATAAGCTTATTATTAAGTAATAAAATAACATCGTAATTGCAGTAATTTTTAGAAATTCGGAGGAAAAAAGACGACTAGTTGCGAGAATATAAAAAGAGTTTTGTAAAATTATGGTTTTCAAATAAACGTCACAGTCTTCAAATAATTTAGAAGATCAAATTCGTAATAACGCACTGCTAAATATATTTCCCTCAAATTTTCAATTCGTTGTAAATTCATTTGCATATTATTTTAAATGTGCCGTCTATCTCTACTGTGTAGAAAGATATAAACATTCATGGGTGTTATATAAACAGAAATATGTCTGTATAATATTGAAACTTTACTCGTCAGTTCATAACCTTTTGCAGATGTAAACTTTCACCGAGTGATGAATTTTGTTTGAAAAAAACAATTCAAGAGTAACTCAAATCGAATAAACAGCAATAAAAAAATCATAGCTTTAGATTTGAACGATACTAATTTAAAAATAATTTTGTTAGGTTATGTTTTCTTTTGTCACGTTACAACAGAAAACTGTTGTAAATTATATATTATAATTATTGTAAATAATAACATATTGTAAATTATATATTATAATATATAAGTATATATAAAAAAACTAATACTGTTTAAATTGTCTTAAGATATTGTTCCTTATTAGATATGAATTGTGGCCCTGAAAAGGGCCATTTGGTTTTAAGAATTCGAGAATTCTATATCTAGCAATTATTTCTTTGCTGCTGATTTGACTGCTTTCGATGCCGCGGCTTTCTTTGGTTTTGGTGTTTTCGTCTTAGCTGCTGGCGCTTTGGTCGTCTTCTTGCTTTTCGATATGGCTTTCGATTCGGTCGCTTGTTTAGCAGCTTTCTCGACTTTTTCGGGTTTCGGTGCTGCCTTAACGGCTGATTTCTTTACAGCTGTAGATTTCTTAGCAGCTTCGGTTTTCTTCGGAGAGCTTGGTTTCTTCGTGGCCGCAGGCTTTCGTGCCGGTGTCGTTTTCTTTTCCACCGATTTTTTAGCTTTCTTCAGTTTTGATACTTTGACAGTTCGGTGAATCTTCTTCGATTCGGATCCCTTGATTGTCGATAGTTTGAACGATCCGGATGCACCTTTACCTTTTGTCTGAACAACAGCTCCAGATGTAACAGCCGACTTTAAGTATTTTTTGATGAATGGCGCCAATTTCTCTCCGTCAACCTTGTACGTTGTTGCAATGTACTTCTTAATCGCTTGGAGTGACGATCCCTTGCGATCCTTCAATTCTTTAATGGCAGAATTCACCATTTCGGAAGTTGGTGGATGAGACGATTTCGGACGTTGCGATTTTGTAGACTTCGGCTTCGCGGTCTTCTTGACCGGAGTATTGCTCTCCGCACCTTCCACAGAGGTATTCCCACCATGTGCCTTGTCCTCCATTTCAACAGTTATTAATGCAAATAATTTCTTCTTCTTCTTCGTAAAATGAAACGAAATTCAGCAACAAACAAGTACACGATCAATATACTAGATAATACTGAGGAATAACCAGACACCCCTGTTACGCGCATATAACCAGAGAGCGCCGACCATAGAGAGAGGCCTGCTGAATATGTTGAGCGCTGGGTTTCTCTAAAAACGGTGAAGCGGTAAATAATCGTTTAAATTAAAGTATGATTATTTAAAATAATGCATCGATCAAGATACAAAAACTACATGAACAGGTAGCCATGTGTATCCGGTTTTATTCAGTAGCTTTTACTTCCCGCTAAATGTTATTCGCTTTCGTACACGGCATGATTTTCGAACGAGTATCTCTTCACTGCATCAGGATTGCTTGTGGAAAAATAACAATAATTCTTCAGTTATCGCAAAATTAATAGGAAATTTTCGTTAATAATCATTCTAGTAGGACCGACGATGCTAATTATCAAGTATTTCTCGTAAAAATTTGATTAATGGTTGTAAAATTAGAAGTTTAAAATAGGCACTGCCGGAATGCATAGTCTTCTAAAGAATGGACGACGAAGCCTGTCTTGATGTTTTATAACTCAATGATCTATGGTATAAAATTGATGTAATTTTAGCTGAATCGTACTTCGATGACAACGAATAATGGTAAAACAATTAAAATATATAAAGAATTAATCGAGGAAAAGAGCGATTCAGTACCTTTGCTTCGAATGTGATGCACAAAAGTCATAACCTCATTATTGAATAGAAAACCGAGATATTCATTATAAATCATGCAATATTAAATTTGATTTTCCTTTTTTTGTTAGACTCAGGCTATATTTTAATAGAAACGTTAAATTTATCGAAATAAAATTGTTGTAGAAAAAAAGGAGTTTCACGAAAAGGAAAACAATATATCGATGATGTGAAGCTCTAATGAACTTGCTGTCGAATAATTTTTATTTTATTTTAAGATGGCATTTATTATTTAAAATCTTAAAACATTTAAATAAATTCTAAGAATCGATAGTGGTTCTTTAGAAACAATTTTTTTTTTTTCAATACATAATAATATAAATCATGTGATATAGACATAAAGATTGCGTTATAAGATGGCTACTAAGCACCTATTGCGCGTAAAAAATTATTACAGGTTTTATTAGAACAAAATATTAAATTCTCTTTATATACATTGTAATATAAATGTATAAGAGATATAATAGTTATACGAGATATAATGTAAATATACAAAATAATTGTTTTAATGCAAACTATGGAAAATTATCAAGCAGCTAATCATCTGACATGAAAGCGATGCTTAATTGTCTAAAGTAGACATCTTGTTTTAAACATCATTTGTTTTATATAGCTATAAAATTTCATTTATTAATCTTTTATTATGCTCTTATAAAATGTTTTATTTAGTAAATTGTTGATACACTATAATACTTTGTAATCGATATACAGAATTTATTTATTCCTTTGTCCTCGTCTTTTGATATTCTAATCTACAATTTTACATTTTTTGCTTAATACATTTTGTTTAATATGCGACAATTGAAATTCATATAATGAATTATGTATATGTATATGATTTTATGTAATTAATCAAGTTTTTTCGCACACATATATACACATATAAATAACATAATTTACATATCTGTAGATGAAGTTATAAAAGTATGATACGTTCACATAGGGTGCGCCAGCAGTTGAGAAATTCCAACAATTTCAGCTACATCTTTCGAAACAATGTTATATAAAAAAAATTATTCAATGAATAAAATAAGTGGTATTTTCAATTGTCGGAAGTTTCGAGAAGGGTGCTTTCATTTGGAAATAGCAATAACTCTTAAGAAACTATTTATGCTCATGATTTACACAACTCGCAGCATATGCTCAAAAATAAATCGTACTTTATTATTTTAATTTAAGATAGGTATGGCAATATACAATGGTAGATAACAGTTTGTATAAATAGAAAAAGATTTAATTTTAAAAAAAACTTGGAAAGACTTTATAATTGTGTTTGGCTAAAAAATAACAAAAATAAAATTGAACGTGTTAATTTGTTTTACTTTTTTTTTCATAATTAAATTACGACTCGTTTTTGCTAAATTTTCATATTGAGGTTATGTCCTGATTATTTAAAAATTACATTGAGTTCAGTTTGAAAACGACTATCTGAATATATGCGTATCCAGAATAATTCTCATTTTAATGAATTCACGATAAAATTTAGACGTAAATGTTCAATTTATATTCACTTGCATACTATTTAACAATTTGAAAAAAAAAAAAGAAAAAAAGATACGTGCAAGTGAATCTTATGTTGCCTTACTTTTTCCAATTTACATAATTTAATGTAAAAACAAATTTCAAACGAATAAGAACTAACAGGATAGATTAGCCGAAAACATAAGTGTTCTATGTAAGCGCGCGAAAATTTATGAAAACGGTGCGGTAATAGTAGTGACAAAACGTTTTGCAGCAACCAGTCTCTTTGGGTGGGGAAAATCAATAGGAAAACCGAGATTAAATCGCAAGTATGGGTTATTAACGTTTAACGAATAAATCGTGCAGCGATATTTTTTAATACTGCGATATGCGTACGAATGTGCCTGTGTTCGTGAAATCTTTACAATGACGCTTTCAAAATGTGGCGTCTCTTGATAGACAACGGGAATTTGACTGAATATAGTGTGCACTCAGTCAACGTTAACAACTGTGTTCAATAAGAAGAAAATGTTAAAAAATTACGTGATTGATGCTTCTTGACATCTAATTTGAGGAACAAGATATCAAGTTATAACTTAACAATGTTGATATTTCAAGAAATTTTGTTGGTCTGCTTTGCATTGTGTGCTTTGTCGCAAATAAATTACGTTAAAAGTACACATATTTCCGGCACTTTTAATACAAAGGAATTTTTCCGTTTCCTAATAAAATTCGGTTTCCAAAAAACTGATCGTCATCGACAGAGAGATTCATATGGATATATTTTCGGCAATGTGACATCGAAAAGCCACTTTCCTGTTCCAATCACACTAGCAGTTTTGGATCGTGGTCATTTTTTAGAATACTATGGTAATCGTACATTAAAAGACAAAAACACTGCTTGCACTCTTATGTTTAACACTCTAAATCAAAGTTCTTATGATGTACACTGTAACGAAGAAGGACAAGATTTTTTAAGGTATGTTGTTTCTTTAAATTTGCTTCTATATTCTTTAAATTCTTTAAAGCAATATTTTGTAATTTTGTAACTTTTTGAAGTGATGTTCGAAACTTCACTTAATTTCCTCTTTTTTATGAAGGAGAATACCTTGTCCAAAGGGTAAATTATGCCCAGATGAAGATTCCATATGGAACATTGTGAAGGGATATCAATTTACATACGTCATACAAGATTTTTGGCAGCCACGTTTTTGGTATATGAGCCTAGTGGCATGTTATAGAAATACGACTACTTGTCAGTGGGAATACTATGATAAACATGACGAATTAGAATATGACATTTGGCTAGTAAACGGAAATCCAAATACTAGTGGCCTAAATAGCTTGACATATCAGTTTTCGTATGACAGACAAAATACTATAGAACTGTACTTGTTGTTTTTTATGTGTTACATTATACTTGTGCCATTGCAATTATATGCTGTAAGATTACAAAAACATCCTGTGACTAGATTATTCACAGCTAGTTTATTATTGGAGTTTATAGCAGTATGTTTAATATTGATACATGTATTGAAATTTGCTCTTGATGGAGTAGGATATGAACAGTTAGAAGTTGCCGGAGATATTTTTGATATTTTATCAAGAGTGAGTTCCAACAAATAATTTTCTCTCTTTTTGACATAAGTGAGTTGTTCATTATACTGTAATTACGTAATTTTACATAATTATTTTTATGCGGTTTAGACGTCATTCATGTTACTTCTTCTCTTACTTGCTAAAGGATGGGCAGTAACTAGAATGGAATTGACATGGAAGCCATTGGTTTTTACTATATGGCTTTGTTATGGAGTGGTTCATATTCTACTATATGTGTGGAACATGGTATGTTTTCGTTCATATTTTTTCCTGTAGAAATGTAATTTTATTTAAATACAAAAATAATATTTTTAGACCGAAGTTGACATTATTGAAGATATTGATGAATACCAAACATGGCCAGGCTGGTTTATACTTCTATTTCGTAGTGTAATAATGATTTGGTTTTTATGCGAACTTAGAAATACTATGACGTATGAACATAATACTCAGAAATTAAATTTTCTACTTCATTTTGGCGCATCATCATTGGTTTGGTTCATTTATTTACCTATTATAGCTCTTATTGCTCTTCAAGTAAGTGCATTATGGAGGTTCAAACTCTTATTAGGTAAGTATATCATAAAATTTTAATTTATGATATCATTTTTATTTATGCATTTTTTATGTTTATAGGTATTACATATTCTGCTGATTGTTTTGCATATTGTGTAATGGCACATTTACTTTGGCCAACAAGAAGCGAACAATATTTTTTACTTGCACAAGGAGCTGATAATGGGGATGAACTTGATGAATTTAATGAAGCGCCACATGTATTGAATAATTATGTAGAACCTCCAGAACTTACTAAAATAATTGCTTAATGTCAAGACACAAAAGGCAAAGCATCACAGATATGAAAAAATTCAAACTTATAGTTTGACACATGCTGTTTGCCAAATAACAAAAATTTTATAGAGTTGATATTACTCTGCTATATACTTGAGACTGACATACTCTGAACACTGTGTAATTAGAGATACACTAATAATCAAATTTACATTTGTGATAGGAAGTCAGTGATTGACACAATGAAGAATAAAATGCGTGAGTATGATGAATATCTCTAAGCAATTTTCTATTTAAAAAAAGTATAGACATANTTATAAACCAAGATAAGATGAAAATAAAGAGGAAAAAGAATTTCATTTGAAATTTTATTTAGAATCGACCAAATGGAAGTCCGGTAGAGTTCACTAAATGAATATAGGGCAACTTAAGTAATGCAGCAACGGCGTATAATTAAGAAAAAGGTAACAATATGTATACATAAGCCAAAACAAATGAAAAGTGTATTCTGCAGTATATTCATATACAAACACGTATATACGAAATAAAAAATGAGAAAACAACTACAAAAATTAACATATAATTAAAAAAAATATCCTAAATTATTGCGATAACTAGTTCTTCCAACACGTTTCGGTTTCGTCAATCGAAGTCTGTTTTTCTGAAATTTTTCAAAGCAAAAAAACTATTATAGTAGGAAAATCACTTTTAAATAAGAATACAAGTCCTAGATATACTGTCCACCAGATGTGTTTAAAGCATGTTTATGATCATTAGGTCAATAAACACGACAATAGACGTAGATATGTGTTGGTAGACTTGAGTCATTTTACTTTTTGTCACTTTGCCGGATCTTCGTATTTTATTTGGTTTTTACTTGCCAGTAATTAATTAAATTATC
>NIPQ01044255.1:0-10555 GCA_002806875.1 Lepidotrigona ventralis hoosana | reverse complement strand
CTGCTGAAATCTCCTGGCGTCGGTATTTCGTCGGGAAGAAATCTCCCCTTTGCGTTTCAATTTCATTATCGAGCAACGAAAGGGATTGCCCGTCGGCCGGTTCACGAGAAGAGAATGGACGCGCGAGAGAATCTGTTGTGCATAGAAGCAACCTCGTTACACGTGAGAGGGTCGAAAAAAAGGCTTTCAACCCCTTTACTCCGTCTGTGCCGCGGAGCCCAATTCGTTTCCACCGGTTTCAACCACGACAACGACAGCCATGACGGTTTAACGATGTTTCTGTCTCGTACGAAAATGATCCTGACGTCTGGTTTGAAAGAGTCTTGGATGGACGAAGATCTGTGAAAATTCAATTTGATTGGAGTTCAAGGTTGGGCACGACGTCATGATTTCCAAGATATTTAATCGCATGCTTCAACTCTTAAGAGTTTACAGTTAATTTTTAGAAATCAATGAATTTCATTCGTTTCGTTCGTTAATTTCAAGAAACAGGATGAATCTTTTATGACAAACGTAGATTACTTTTCTTTTTCTTTCTTATGAAAAACAACATTTTTTTTTTTATTAAGCTTCCATATAAAATCGAGTATTTTTGTAATTCATCGCGGTGATTGAAATATATTGCATTCGTTACACGCTGAAGAATTCCATCAATTAAAGTCAAACAAAAAGTATTCCGCAATAAATTCATTCGGGATTAACGACGCTTGGAATATCAGATAATCGTAATTTTACGACTGATGAAGTTATAACGCGACGGATGTCGCATGGAACTAATTTACACGCACGGATATCGTTCTCCATTTGCGGAAAAAAATGAAGGAAACGAGAAATCGTATGAAAGTTCTAGTTTGAACCTCATTAAAACAGCTGGAGTAATTTCGTTCTCATTTTCAATATTGAACGAGCGAACAAAGAAGATCTCCACCGTCGAATTTGACTTTCAACTTCAGCGCCGGCTAGTTCGAGAGCCTCTGAGCCACCCAAGAATCGATATATCGAGCGTGCAATAGGCATGCTTTGAAACCTTTGTCTTTCAGATCCCATTTTGGGAATTACGCATCGCGCTTCCCAGACGTTTGACTTCGAATGCCCGAACCTCCCGGAATTCAACGTTCTGTTTCCGATATACCGAATCGTCGAAATTTCATTTTTTTTTTTTTTTCAGACTTGGCATTAAACTGCCCCCGATTCCACGCGTATTCGATGTTTGATCTCGAAATATCGAACGTTCCACGTTTGACCTTAGATCTCGAGCTTTTCGATTCAAATCGTTTCCCCAGTTCTTTGCGTCAGTCGAGAAATTTCATTAACTGTTCATTGATTAATTTCTCATCATCGCGATCATTCAACTTTCAAGAGTTTGAAATAGAATTAAAAATTTATATAGGGGCTTATGCAACAGTTCAAGTCTATATTTCTTAGAGATTACAAAATAATTTAGTTTTAAATAATATATATTGTTCATTCCGTACATTGAATATATATTTATAATAAATGCCTCGTATATTCTCGGGATAGTTCAAAATTTCACGAATATGTCTTACTGCGTTCCCAATGAAATTTCGAAAAAAATTTATATTCGTAAATTGAGCGTTCAAATACTTTCGCGAAATTTTTTATTTCGCAAATCACGTTACCGAATTAAAAATTATATCGGGATACGCAGCAAGATTTTTAAACGGTCGCAAATTGCACTGTGTCCGAGGGATGGCCATGGTTTAGTCGTACGTTCGGTCCATTCCTCGCCAGAGAGATTTCATTACGACACAAAGTGTTACGGATTATCCGGAACTGTTTCCTCTCCCTCCACCCTTCCGATCTGGACGTAGCTGGATGAAAAATGCGCGATACGCGCGCAACGCGGCGGCTATAAATTTTTACGCGATAAATTTCTACCCTTCCAATAGCCGCGAAACGGAAGCAACTATGACGGACTATTTTATCAAAATACAATATGTGTTTTGACCGATGTACGCGCGCGAGATCTCGACCCGCGACGTGTGTGTTAAACCTTTCGCGCGTTACGCGGCGCACCGCCAAGTGAAGTGAGCATCGAGTTGAAGCTCGCATCGTAGCGAAAAATTTTTTAGCCAAATACCGTTTGGTTTATCTACGACACGTGGGCAAAATGTTTCTCGTTGAAAATTTTCCATCGAAAAATATTTCTCCGCCGCGTATATATATATGTATATGTATATCGACTAAAAAGCTAGAAAAAAAAGAAAAAAAGGAAAAAATAAATAGAAAAATGAACCAGAAATCGAACGAAATGTTGAACGCATGAAAAATATATTACTGAAACAGTAACAAATTCACAGAAGCGACGATCATGTATATTATCTTCCAGAACTTACTTTGAAATTTACGATGATACTTCATTACGTGGTAAATAAATTCATTTCGTTTCATTAAATTCTAATTTATCTTGTGAAAACAGAAAGTTTCGTAAAAAGTAGGGTCGAAATATTTAAATAACAAATTGTAAAATAATTGTAAGTTGTAACTCAAAAGATATTGAACGTATCTCTAAAGGAACGTTTAAACATTTAATACATTTAGAAAAATGTAACAAGGCAAATACATTTTATAAATATTAAAGAACACGTCTGAGGATATGCTTTTTGTTGCACTCGCGAAAAAAGTTATTATATCGCAATTGCTTAATTAACACCTGACGTCTCATGGTTCAGACATAATTCACAACATTCCTTCCAAGTCACTCCGCGGCTTGAAACGCGTACAGACAGATTCTTTCAGCTTATTGTAATAACCGTGTATAGTTTATGGTCGCACTCGCGAGGACGAGGGTTGCATAAACGAGACGCAGGTGGACTTATCGTAGAAACGGCCAATGAATTCTTCCCGAGGAAACTGCTCCTCGTACACGAAAATGTTCATGGACACTTTCTTTATCGTGCCGGTGTAAAAGTCGGCCACAAATTTCCGCGCGTCTGCTCCCGTGAAAATGTTATTGCCCGCTAAAGTTCGTCCAATGAAAAATTCTGACCTGCTTGCCAGTTCTTTTGCAAGGCGATTCCGTAATTTGATTAGTAAAACTTTCAGTCAGCTGAATGTATCCTGGTGTACAACAAGCACAGGGAGGGAGGGGGGGGGTGTCACGCGAGCGTATGTTTAACGTAGAAAGTGAATTACTAGGTTTAGGATTAAATTATACGAAAACATCGGTTTGTGATTCCCTGAAATAAATGTTACATTTCAATATATGTACATATGTTACTAGATAGGTTTCAAATTCGTTCGGTTAAATTATACTGAATTATTAATTCATAATTCTCCGAAATGAATGTTGTATTTCAATGTATGTACGTGTATTGCTGTAACCTGGATAAATGTTAAATGTTTGGTTAAATTATAGTAAAATATTAGTTCATGATCTTCTCAAATGAATGTTATACTTCAATGTATATTATTATAATCTTGCTAGATTTCAAATAATTGGTTAAATTACATTCTGAATTGAATGTTACTACAATATCTAGATAGATTTTAACTATTTGGCTAAATCATATTAAAACATTAGTTCATGACGAATGTTACATCTCAATGTATATTATTACAATACAAATAGGTTTCTTTTAAATGTCAGTATTCAATATAATTTTCCTTCCATTTGTGTGTATCATGCTTTTTACGAATGAAGTATTTCAAAAATAAAAGAGGATGTCTAAAGCGATATGAGAACCGTAGTTTCAAACCGTACTCGAGGGACTTCGTATCCATAAATAAATCATACCCTCTTTGCTATACAGAGCGCTTCACGCGACTGAGCCAAACAATAACTCCAATGCCACGGAAGATAATGATAAAAATAAAAAAAAAAACCATATACAAAATAAAATTAAACGCAACTTGCTTCATCGAATACTTTTCTCGACTCTGTCAACCCTGTGTGTCTTGACCCAGTTGAAGACGTGAAACAGCCTGTAGTCAACCTAACCTAAAATCTCTATCTCGAAGCGCAGAGAGCGTCCATGCAAAGATCCGTTCCTTCTTCCGTCGCATCGGTGGAAACTTTATGGCGAGTCGAAGCTCCGCGTACGAGAGCTTTCAACTTAATCACGCGGTCAGACAGCGCGATGGATCCGGCTGACCGATTGTTAAGGCGGACGCGGCAATTTTGAACAATCGCAATATCGACGAGAGCACGAGCAAACTTTCGCCAGGCGTTTCGCTCTCTTCTGTTTGTTTTTGCGCTTTCGCTGCTCTTAGCTCGCTTGCTTCTCGCCGTGTGTTATCCGCCTCTCGGATCTCCTCTCGTCTCGCTTTCTCCTTCTTCCGTCCTCCTCTCGTTTATTCAGCAGTCGATCGTCGTCGACGACGTCGCGACGCTCACCAACGTTCCCGCCGCCGTTTCGAGATTGCGGACGCGCCTGGCTTTCATCGGATGATCAAAGTTTTCCGCGCGTATATATTGTTATGATTAAAGTTCGCGGATTTTTACGCGCCCCTTAAGTGCATTCTTATGTTACGCGTCGACAGCGAACAGCAGAGCTCCGAGGAGAGAACTCTTCCCTTTCGACTCGACGACACAAGAAAGACGCCCGGCCTTTCGAGAAAGTTTCGTTCGTTAAGATTATCGGGCGTCAAATGTCAATGCCTTTTTTAATTGCTCCTCTCTCTCTCTGTCTCTCTCAAATATTCGAACGCTTATTATAACTTTTACGTTCACCTTATATAGGACGTTTTGATGTTTCATTAACAATAGACAAGAGAAAATTTAAGAGGTAAATGGCACGAGTATAACACGTAAGTTTATAAATTATATTAATTAATTGATTAAAAAAAAGAAAGAAGTGTCTACTTGTTTTAATATATGATACACCATATAGACAAATACAGATTTTAGTAACTGAATATTAAGGCTATTGATATAGTGAAGACCTAATTAATTTCAATCGATTCTCCTAACAATATTAATAAAAAATCTTCAAGTGTTTTGCACAACAGTGTATCCATAAGATTACTATATTCAGAAAGGTGTCTGCAAGTGCGCGAATACTTCGATAAACCCGTGTGTAAACGCGACTTTATTTATCGCGACAGGTTACACTTCGATAAATATTTGTCTATCTGAGATCCGCAACAGGAACTTGCTTCCTGAAACATGTTTGTTCTGGATTCATTGAGCAATCGAAACTCGCGGTGAATTTATGGAAATCGTGTTTATTCACGATGCACACGCCGTGAATATCTTTGTACACATCGTGTCGCGTTAACTTTCAAAAAATTTTTCTTCCGACGCTTTCTTTGCAGCAACTAACACTCATTTTAATGTACAATATGTATATATTTAGAATTACCTGCAATATTCACGATAAAAGGTTCAGACGAATAAACACGTACGACACGAAGTGTTCCACTCTCCGATTGATGGTTTCATTATACACTATACAGATGAAAAATTAATATTATCTTTATCCTGTTCACTCCGTATGGAATGAAATATCCAATTCAGATTTCAGAATTAGGTCTCTGTTTCCTTTCCTTGTAAGAATTCTGTCTTTCGTTTATAATTTATTTTCACCTTTCTTACAAGGAGGAAATTTCAAATTTCGATAATGAATGAATTGTTAACAACGAAACGCGATACTTTTAATCCTATAACCAGAGATAGTTACAGAAAGAAAAGAGAGAAAAATTATTGATTAACTGCGACAAAATCTGGCATCTAATGATCGTTGTAAATAAAATGTGTTGTGAGTATAATAAATAATACAATAATATAATAAAATGACAATATGATATATATATATATATATATATATATATATATATATATATATAATTTTCAAGTTACATGAAGTTATAAAATTTTGACATCGTTCTTGCTTTGTATCGAGTCTTAGTTATCGTCGTATAATTTCAACTATTACAATTTACTCTGATTTTTCGTACACTCGAATCTTTCGCTTATACTTTCACTAACCAACCTCAATCTTGCCCTTGTCTAGACAATGCCTGCCATAGACGCCAAGTCAGCGTCTTTTTACTATTATCGCTAATACGGCTTTCTAAGAAATAAAAGTGACTTGGAGTGACTCTGATCTCTCCGTTCACGTACAAGTAAGCGATGCTTATCCAATGTTTCAACACGTTCGTGCAAAGGGAATTGCAAATTAAATTCGTTCTTTCCCCACCCTAATTAAAAAAAAAAAAAAAAATTTAACGAAAAGTATAAAAAGTATAAAGGTAGAAAAATCTAGGAAACATAAAAACACGAGACTTTAAATACGGAATAACGAAACTTCTAAAACCACGGATTTGAACAGACATCTGCCGTCTAGTATGTATACATTCAAAATACGAAACACTCGAATAATTACGTTCCTCATCCTGTCATATTTTCTCAGGTGTTACCACTTCGAGCCATCACTCTGCGTCGCGGAAGGTTTCCCCGCTACTCTAAATACATCATAACAGCGCGATCGAGCGAGCCAATAATAATTATATCGTAACAGCGTGCGGTCCGAGTAAATGGAGAATCGTCCGATCAGCTTCGAACTGTGGTCGTAGACGAAGAAATTGAGGAGAGCTGTCGGCCCTGTTGCCCGAGTGTCTTGCAGCGTTTTAAAGGATTATCCGCTGGATCGGATCGGATGTCGACTAACCGATGTTGAACTTCATCCGTACGCTTCATCCGTAAAGTTGCAGACGGTGGCGGCCGAAGACGATTGGACGGTTTATCGCGCGGTAGAACGTTTGACAGGAAACAACTTGAGACAATTTTTCTTGGCCAGGCACAGGTAAAAGGTCCGCCTTCTTTTCGTGCTTGAACCCACTAATGGAAAAGTACGCCACGATCGTAATTTCTGTTACGTATGATCGTCACCCCTCTAAACTCTTCCCAGCTACACGCGCCGATATTCATTTTTAATCGAACATTCCCTCTTTTCTTTTTTTCTTTTTTTTCTACCCACCGATCGGAAGTTTTACGCGTGCAACTCGAGGAAAATTTTCCAGGGTGAACACTGTGATGTTAAAATATAGCGAAGTGAACGGGAATTGAGGGGTACTTTACGGAACGTGAAAGTTCATAGTTAGATAATACTCTTACTTGGTTAAAAAACTTCTGCAGATTTCGATCTAGTGCTAATACCTTTTAAATATATTTATTGGCTCTTTAATGGTGGAACTATCGACGATTAAAAATTTCCATCGGAGAAGTTTTTTTCACTTTAGTAGAAAAATCGAGAGACTTTAGAGTACGGTACTACAGAGTGCAGAAGATTTTATTTATCTGTTATACTTTGCGAAAGATCATTTAAATTTCTAAAAATATAAACTAAGAAAAAAGAGAAAGATTTATATCTACAAAAATTATAAATTTTGATATAATTCTGATTATAAAAATTATTCCAGCGTCTCGCGATAAAAAATAATCATTCCACGTTAAATGATTATTTAAAACAATTACTCTATTTAATTGCTTAGAATTTTTTAATTTCTCATTCTTCTTCTTCGTCTATTCTAAATAATTACTCCGCTATCTTCTAAATCGTCTCAAACGTCTTACGAAATGATACATCACCAAGAATTTCATTAACTAACCCTAACCGTTTCTAATTAAAGTTCCGACAAAGAAGGATCTTTTCCTAAATCCACGAATTATCGCGGCTTCTATCAGCGTAAACATATTCGTCCTAACCCGTCGTTAATAATCGCGTAACCGTGAAAATGTAGCGGTAGAACGAAAACGGAGAGGGCGATGCGGTATCTTCGGGCCGGATGATTAATTTCGTTGACTTTAAGGATCGATAATGGAACGCCGATGCTCGAAGGAAGAACGCGGCGGTTCTAATGGAGTTGGGCGGACGATAGAGGAACGAGTAACGCGAGCAGCTCCTCGTTTCCAGCGAGAGTGAAAAAAAAAAAGCGGCCCCGTAATTCTTCGGTGGAATGGATCCGACGCGAAATAGAATTAAACGGGCGCTGGTGGCCGCGAGCGATGAGTCGTGACTCGGTTATTGAAACAGAAACGCAATGATCCCCGACAAGAAGTTTCAGGATATTCTCCGGAGATATTCGCGGATTCACGTCCACCGTTCTCCAACTGGTAACTCGAGAGCGCAGGATACTCTCAATTTCTCGATACGACGAATAAATACATTAACATAATCTCAGGAGTCAGTTGGAAAATTAATCCTAGTCGAGGCATTTGACGGATTAAGAATTTCCTGCGTGGCTACAATCGTACGATCGAATCCATCAGAGCTCTTAATTAGAAGTTCAAATTTTCATTACGAAATTTTCCGAAGTGTCGACTTCGTTTCGAACAGTTTCGTTCGTAGAAAAATGCAGTGGTTGTCACGTGTCAGATTATTATTGATCATAACCAAAACCAAGTCCCTCGTCTCCTCCGGGAAAGATTTAAACTTTCACTTCACTCGTAATAATATCTGCAGAATTCAGAATGAGTTATTTCGTCGAAAGCTCGAAAGAATCCCAGCGGCGAGTTTTCATTTTCTTTTCTCTTTTTCCTCCCCCTTAGAACGTACCAGCCGCTAATTATCGCGTTGACGAGCCAAGCTAATCCGTTTCCAAATTGATTCATTACCGTATTCCATGAGGACTTAAAACACGAGACGATAAAGAGAGGAACGAGCAACACGGTGGAGACGAACGAGGCGTGCTGATATGATTGATGACGGATTTCGTCCGGGAATCAGCAGGTGCCCCCTAGCCGCGCTCGCAAGAGCTTGCTGAGTAATTCATCGCGTGTACTTTTACCCCGTGTGGACGAGGGGAGATGCTTCCCCGGAGAAGGACAAAGAGGGTAATAATTAATTGCTCCAAGGATCAACCCCTCTATTCCTTGTTACTTCTTTTCCCTCGTACTTTCCCTCTCCAAAACAACTCAACTCAGCGCCCGTCGCTACGTCGAAACACACGCCTGACGAGCACCTCGTCGTGCACCTCGCTCGATGGATGAAAGAAAGGAAAGGAAAAAAAAAAAAGAGAAACTCCTTCTTCCTTTCTTCCCCCTTGCTTCTACGATCCGCAAGTTATTTTTCTACGTTTTTGACGTATTCTAATTGAGTCGTGTCGTCTGGCGAAAGCGGATTTCAAAGATTGCGCCGCGATAGAAACAATTTTTCTTTTCCCACGGCATAATAACGACTTTCGTTTCGAGGCTCGCCTTTAGCGTGGCTTGCTTTATGCCACGCGGACCCTTCCCCGCGCCACCATCTCGCCTCTCCCTGTTTATTATGCCCCGTGATTAATTATACATTTCGGTCGTGCCGCTGGTAATTAAACGGATTCGGATCGAAGGCGAAGGAAATTTATTCCTTTGGCTCGTTCAAAGGGTGTACCGGTTAATTGGAAAAGGCGAAAGGAGAATAGGAAAAGGAAAAGAAGAAAAAGAAAAAGAAATCGGTGTCTTTAATTTAATTGCAAATTTTCAGCGGATTATTTTCGAAAGATCTATTGAATATATGTATAATCCTAGGATAGGCCGGGCTTCGCACGCATAATTCGCCGGGGGTGAGAGAGATCGAATCGTCTCGACACTTGAATAAACCATCCGCGATTGCAATCCATCACTCCGCTTGAAGGTTAATATTTCTTTAACCCTGCCGCGTAGATAAAATACTCGCCACGTAACTGATGCAGCAGGGTTGGCTTAGCCTCGAGGAAAGAGACTCGGTAAAAGCGTGAAGTGCGATCGAGAAAAGGAAAAAAGAAAATCAACCCGAATCATTGACAGTGCCTCGATAAAATGGAACGAAATCGAGAGAGAAAGGAAATTTCGAAGGACGAAAATAATGAAAATTAATGTACTCCTACACAATTTTTCCACAGACCTGTGCTCAGCAGGGAAACAATTTCAAGAAGAACATTGATTTTTTCTTTCGACCTACGTAAAAATGAATCGACGTTAAAGAGAAAAAAAAAGAAAAGAAGAAAGATGATTGGCAGACGTACTAAAATCGCGATACACAAATGAAGCACGTCGAAACACATCGTCCATCAATGACAAAACGGAACACACACGAGCCACACAGAGCGAAAAGGGAGAAAGGAGAGCGCTGCTGGGAGCAAGAGAGATAGAGAGACAGATCCACCCACCCGCATAATCAAGTTATCGTCGCGACATATCGCACATTAATCACAACTATCAATGACAGCCGCACACCAGCCATCGAGGTCCTTTAATCCTTGGCTGGCTCGTGTCTCACCAGCTACCAGACACCTCGTCCGCTTCGTTTCGCTTCCATCGCATCCGATGAGCCACCCTCTACCCGCTATCTTCGCGATTAATGACTCAGCCGCGACAACTTCCGTCGTTGCTGACTCTTCCGGCCTCTGCCTCCCTGCCTCGTCGAAGAAATCGCCACGATCTGCCGCCGGTTTCCCGATCTCCATTGTCCCGGGCGCACGATCGAGCGCGAGATAGAGGGTAAGTAGGAATCGGCGAAAATCGCATTCATTACGATTAAATCTTTGAAAGTCGATAGACACTCCGACGATGAATTATCACCGGCAATAACCGGGCCGTGATTTAGCGAAGTTTGTTGATGTGTGTGTGTGT
>NIPQ01044236.1:0-10670 GCA_002806875.1 Lepidotrigona ventralis hoosana | reverse complement strand
AGAGGTCCGTTTCAAACGACTTTAAAAATGCATCGCTCCCGAAAGTCGGGAGTTCATTTGCAGTATAACATATACTGTTTTGGGTGATTCGCGCGCCTGACGTAACCTTGAAATTGCGATAATCTAACCTGAGTTTCAAGAGAGGCAAAATAAATATGGCGTATCAATTTTTCGTGCGTGTTGAGTGTCTTTCGACATATCCAACGTCGTCTTTATTTCTTTCAATTGGAACATATGTATCTCTTTCATCACAAGTCTGAGTTTCAAGAGAGGCAAAATAAATATGGCGTATCAATTTTTCGTGCGTGTTGAGTGTCTTTCGACATATCCAACGTCGTCTTTATTTCTTTCAATTGGAACATATGTATCTCTTTCATCACAAGATCATAACATCTGCTTTTACAATTGGAATAAATAAATCTGTATAAAAACAAAAATTAAACTCTCTGAATTTATTGTTCGTTCTTCGAACCATTCCAAAGGTAAATGATTCACGTAACTTGCACACCTGAAATAACCTTTTAAATTATGAAAAATTGTTCGATTACATTGGTATCAATATGGTTTCAAAGCAGGCAAAATACCAGCTTGTATCAATTTCTTGTACGTTTCGAAATTTTTTNGCTTGTATCAATTTCTTGTACGTTTCGAAATTTTTTTTCCAAATCATTCTCACTTCTTCTTAATCGGACTGTATATTTCTCGTTTTCCAGCGTACACAATGTTGACTCTCTTCAGATTCAAGCCACATCTCGCGTCTCGACATTCTCTCAGTTCTTCCAGAGTGGAAGAAACGTTTCATCACACGGAGAAACGGCCATTCAATTGAAACGACGAAGGTTTGACCGACGAATTGTTCTAATACGACCCTCTAATATCACGCTAATGTCCAACCAGATTCCCATAGTGCCTTTAGAGTACCGCCCGCGGCGGTATCACGAGAGACATTTAAGTATACGAATGAGTTTCTGCGGATGATGGAAGTGAATTACGCGGCGGAGCTCACCAAGTTAGAAGCGGTTAATTCAATATCCCTCCTCCTCGGCAGAGAGCGTTACATCGGGGCTAGACTGTAGGAACTGCATGGTGCACAGTCGAGCAAGCCCTGCACACGATACAGAACACTGGTTCCGGGGCGTTTGACGCAAATAAGCAATTTGTCGATGGACCTGTTAGCAGTTCGACGACCGAAATTTCCTTCGGCCCGGTCCAAATGTTATTAATCCGCGCGAGAAAGTGTCCCCTCCGATTGTTCTCCAAACGACACGAAAGCTGTGCTTCACTCTCTCCTCTCCTTCGCCTCGCGTATTTTTTCGAGTGTCTGAAATTTATTTAACTCGACTTAACATTCGGCAAAGTCCAAGTTCCGCTGTCAAAGTGGAGTGAATTCTTCTAGGATTTTTAAGAATTTTAGTTCGAGAAGTCAATTGGGGGGAGTCGAAGAAAGTTGCACGGTTCTTCTTATTTAAAAAGAAAAAGAGAAAAGGTAAGTAAATAAATATCACGTTTAGAAAATTGTAACATTTGTAAAAAGTTTTAAAATGTTCTTAAAGTCGCGTTTAAAAGATATTATATAATAGGAAATGTATTTAACATTATTTGAAACATTATAATGTTAAAAACTATAACAGACATGTATATTAGAATAAGTGGACAAATTGTTGTAGAAATTTACGAAAAATTGGCTGCAACTTGTCAGTCGCCTCTTCTCGCTCAATATACTACTATAATATTGGTTGTTCGTATACTGAGAATACATGGCTGGCATAAATTTGCGGCACAACTTGAGTGTAGAACTTGAAGAGATTATCTCCAAGAGAAACTGATTGACTGCCAGACGAGGATAGTGTTCCGAATTAACTCGTGATGGAATACAAATGAATTCGTGCGCGGGTTGACTCGGAAACACAGGCAGATTTGAATATCAGTCGATTCGAAAATATATTTATCCGGGATCGATTCAAGAATATTCTTGGCTAGAGTAGGTCATTTTATTGTCAGATAGGCAATCGTTGAGCATCAAGAGGAAGTTATTTATACGGTCTGGTATATTTGAGAAAATGTCAATTGTAAGATGAATTAATTAAAGAGCTAAATTTCTTAACTTAGAACTGAATAAATAGGTTTCTTACTTCTTCTTTTTAATAAGACAGGAAAGTGATATAAATATCCAGCTAATTTGTCGATGATTTCGAAAGTTATGGCTGAAAAATATTACCTGATTTATTTTATTTGCTAAGAACAGCGAAAGAGATTGCAATCTGGCTTAAATAATGGGCCAACTGCTCGTAATTGGAGTAAATTTCCTTTTCGAAATTCGACACAACTAATTCCGTGTAGAAATAAACTGTTCCACAATGTACATTAAGTACTGTTTCAAATAATTAAAATAATTAAGTTGAAGCAGAGTCATGTCTTTTATGTCACAAGTGAGTCTTTTTCAGCAAATAACTTAATTTTCATTCATAGATAGAAACAAACCTGAAATTCATATTGATTCAACATTGAGATCTTCGGAATTTATCAATTTATCTGATACGTTGCGCGACGTGAATTTCGACGTTCCCGTTTGCGTCGGGAAGTTTCTGCATTTTTCAGGGAAACAACGCGAGAACGAAGAGTAAATTTGAATCTTCCGTTTCGCGACAGAAAGACCGCCCCCGGCGAACGGTTCACTCTCGTTTGACAGTGTCGTTGCTCTGTTTGCTCCTTTCGAAAATACTCCTCGAGTTTATCTTAAACTCTGTTCGTGCAGCGAGCGTTGGAAACAAAACATCGACTCCAAAATTGTACTTTCGGATAGCAGTCGCAACGGATCGTCGAGATGAAGAGGAGAAATTTGGAATTAATCGTTCTCGATCGACGATCAAGTGACGTTGAGTCACTCGATTAATACACAATCGTCGAAGCATGAAACCTCTTGAGAAACTTCTTGCTGTTTGCGAAGATAACACGAGCTCTTCCTGCGATCGATAAACATTCCCCGGAAGTGTTGAATGAATTTTTTAGTCCATTAAAATTGAACTAAACTGTATCGTGACTGAATGAAACGTGTGTTCGTTCGCGCAATTAGTCCAGCGTTCGCCTTTTTTTGCTGTCAGTAATTAGTGACGGTAACGAGCTAACTTCAAGCAAAACAGGTGACGAGGGAGGGGATCGACTCGTATAAATATTGTTATTACGTTTTGATCAAATATCGCGTTTGTTTAGTGCAAACTGCGAAAACGTTGAAACGCAACCGGTCAACCGGTATTTGTTCAGCCAAGTGCGAGCGTGGAACGCAAATTTGCCAATGATAACCGGCTGGCGACGGCCGGTTTCGTTCGCGGGGAAATTACGTTATTACATCGAAACAATTTTACGCCGCGGTATGTACGAGTAATTAGCGCGATTAATTTGTCACGGAGTCGCGGTCGCCAGCGTGGCTCATTGTCGTCCGTTTACCGGGGGAATCGTCGTTTAATTACAAACGGGGACATGGTTTCTACGTACACGTGTAGTTTGAACGGATCGAAGAAACTAACGGCACTGAGAGAAGCACCAATTGCGACGAAAAATTGCGAATAATTTCAACTTTTTCAAAAGGGACAAAGGTCTCGTCGCGTTGGTCTCATTTCAAAGTGTGAAGCTTTTCCTACTTTGACAGTCGCGAGCTGGTTTCCTTTGAAGATGATTTCGTCGATTGCAACGATTCAGTAGTTTGAAATACTACTGTACTTTATTTAAGCCGAACCTAAGACAAAGAGAATCTAAAACAAAGGCGGCTGCACGAGCTACTCACTCATAATTAGTGTCCTCCGCCGAAAATTAATTCCTTCATTCTGTCCCGCCGCAGAGGAACATTCAAACTACTTTCCCTATCTTTCTTCAACCCTAGCAGCTGCAGTGAAGAAAATGCATATACATATATGTATAACTAATGCGAGTATTATGGCCGCGACACTCTCAACGCAATGGAGGGGATAGCGCTAGCAATCAGGAAGGGGTAAAAACCGCCAGTTAGCCACTTCTGGCGAAATGAAATCTGTCGAATTTTCGTCCTTCTTTCAAAATTCGTCGTTTATTCAAAATTTGATAATTTAACAGAGAAAAATCCTATATCTTTATGGGGTTGTTGCAAAAGGGAAGCTATGAAAGAAATTTTTTCGCGATTAATTGAAATTTTGACGCTTGAGTTTGTGCCTTTTTCGAGGAAAAAATTATTTTCTAACTCACTACACGATGTAAATAAAATCATTCTCATGAAAAATAAATCCAGGATTGTAAAAGTAGAAGCTTTGGCTCTGTCTCAAATCAGAAATGGCTAACTGGCGGGCTTTGCCCCTACTTTTCTGCTCGCTAGCGCACCCCCTCCACTGCACCGATCTACTCAACAAAAGAGAGGCAAGGGCCGCCAGTTAGCCACCTCTGATCCAAGATTTAAACTATTCATTTCATCAATATTATACCTATAAATCTGAATATTTTCGAACAAGATCATAAATTTCACTCGAGAAGCTTCGAACTTCTTGTCGATTTTTCACTTGACCGCGGCGGTCAAAAATTATTAAAAAAAAAAAAAAATACAACGCGATCGATATCGAATCTTCCTCTTTCTTCCTCCCTTCTACAAATTCACGTGCGTCGACACGATTTAAAATGCCACTCCACGTGCGCAAAAGTGAAGCGTGGATATTCGGTCCGGAGGCTATTTAAAAATTTGTTGCACGTTCTATGGGAGAAAGGAGGATGGCTCGAAGCGCGAGCGAGAAACTCGTTAGATAGTAATTAAAAGCATAAACACGAAAAGAAGATTTAATACATAGTAAGTAAGCAATTAATTCAAGCCACAGTGAAATAAATACCCCGTGAAACGCGTGGAACAGCCTGTCTCTGACAAAACGGCACAGCACGTTCGTTGATGAAGGCTCCTTTGTAACGTAACGCGAATTATCGCCCGGTGAAGAATTTTCAATTTCTATCCCCTGTGTGTGTATGTTTTCGTTTCGCGCGTCACAGGGTGCACAGAGGGCGGGAAAATTGAAAAAAAAAAAATCGAGGGATAAAAATTTCCAACGGTACACTCGCGGTTCCCACGCGCAAACCGAGCCAATCTAAATTAGCGATTCGCTGAATCTTCTTGTTTTCACCATAAAGGACGCGAGGGAAAGAGATTTTTTTCACTGTTGAAACTGGAACTCCTACCCGTTTCGAGTTTCTTTTTTTTTCCCCCCTCAAATTTCAGTTTCGTATTTGACTCTATTCTTCTCTCTCTCTCTCTCTCTCTCTCTCTCTGAAACGTTTGTGAACGTTAACAAAGTTCAACGAGGCTCGTTGCAAAAATAAACTCGACCGGAAACGCAGAATTTGCTAAATATTTAATTACAAGGTAATACATTCAATTATAAAACTTCCCCGCGATGTATAATAAATTCAAAAGCAATTGTGACAACAACTCCGAAATATATTGGAAATTTGACGTTGAAATGTCGACTTGTTGGAAATAAGGTTGAAAGTTTACTTTGAAAAAAGAGAAATAGGCGAAATTATTCGCGCATTAGATGAAAAGATTATTTATATTTCTAGCTGCTGTAATTTTGTAAAAAGAAAAGTCATTACAATGAAATTGTAAAGTCATTACTTTGACAGTTCTGTGTCAGATTTTTTCAAGAATATTTTTACATCGTGCAGCAAATGGGAAAGCAAAATTAGGGATATTTTTGTGAAAATTCAAATGTCTCTGGGTGCGTTAAAAAATTTTTTACATGATCAAATCTATCGTTGATTTCAAAATTGAAGTCTTCTCTCTGCAATGACCGCTTAAAACTCACTGAATAAATTTTTTTTTTTCAATCGGGATTAAATGGCAAAATGTTAGGATTTCTTGTCGTTTAAGTCTAGTATTAAAAATTCAATAAAATGGCGAAGAAAACAATCGTACAGCTTTAAGACTACAGTCTTCACACTTTCATTGATCCTGAAAACGTTAAAATTTTCACTGTTTTCAACGACAAAGACCACCTGCTGCACGATCTTCAAAAGAAACATCTTCCACGAANACCACCAAAAAAAAAAAAAAAAAAAAGAAAGATTCGTAAAGTAGAAGTTTCATGCTTTAAAACGAGACCAACAGTATCGTTGCACGATTTTATTTCACAATCAGTTTAAACAATTTGAAGTACCAACAATAACCTTTCATCGAGCTAATACTTTTATCCAACAACTTTACACATATCCAGCTAGTATTAAATTACAAATATTATCCTAGCAATATGGTACTGTGTCAACGACGTTCGAGAAACGATTTTTAGAAGCAGTGGACATCCAGAGGATCGTAGAAGTGAAGGCTATAAAGCAATCCCTTATATAAGCGTCTGTCACATTCGAGAACGTTCACATCTGATTTAAGCTCCTTTTTCATACGTGTCACGTTCGTTTGGAAATAATGCCTCTCAAAGCACTCCCTCGTCGGATTAATATTTTCTTTCCTTCAATACGTATCGTCGTCTTTTACGCCATTGATATTACTTTCACGCTGGTCTCTTTTTAACGCGATAAATGAAGATTCTATATGCGTTTATTTTCTTTCCCAGAAATTCCATTTTTCGCGATAGCTTCAAAGGCTTCGCGTGTATCATAAATCCGAGCGCGGAAAATTTGAAACCTGTCGATGAAATAGATATGACTCCTGGGCGTTCTCCTGAATTTTGCAAAGCCCCCGCTGCGAAACTTTGCCGCACGCCGCGCGTAAATATGCATGGTTTTGTCGAGCGTCTAATTAACTGGAAAAAAAAGAATTGCCCGATCGATTGGTCCTATCCGCTGGCATTAACACGCTCCATTAGAAATTTATCGCCATTCACGAACCCCCGTGGAGAATCCTCGAAGTCCCAATATTGCGTGATTCGCCATCTAATTTTCAGAATCAATGTCTGAAAATTCGAACTCTGTAATTCTAACTCTGATCCCAAGTATAGTAAACTCGACTCTAGGAAACTCTAAATTTTCGCTCATCTCGCGTGGAAGATTTTTAGATGAGAACTAGTGAAATTATTTTTATCACGAACCCTTTACTATCAACAGGCATTTGAAATATTTTCCGATCGCGTGGCGAGCGAATAAGTGGCCATACTTTTCTTCCCGGAAATGCTATAAATTTCGATGGTGTGTAAAAATATTGTACGATTCCTCTTACAAAGTTATGGCAGTCTCAATATTAACGTGAGTCACTCTGTTAAACAAATGTAAAGAAAATTCGCATAAGTAGATGAATAAACTTTTCGAATCTTCTGTCTCTGAAATTTTATTCATAGAAACGTTATTCATTAACTTTCAATAACTTTTTCTAACTCTATTATCAAATTAACAGAACGTTAGAGAAAAAGTTATGGTGAAGCTTCGCTTACAGTTACTCGAAGCGACGAAAATTCTTTTCGCTATATATATTTCAATCAAACGCAGCGCCACGAGTAGAAAAGTTTCGCCATTATTGTATCGATGAAATAAATTCGACGGCTGAACGAAGAGCGAGTAATTTAGCAAGTTTTCGTAACTGACAGCCGAAACATTCTTACGAGGGTGATGGCTGGGGTAAATAATCCCCTAACTGTTCCTTTCCTTAGGGTGGCGAAAGTTTCTTTTCTCTCTCTCTCTCTCTTTTCCTCGAGTATCGTTTAATTGATAAAAGGGGATCGTCGCAACGATGGCAAAAATCTCGATAAAACTGGTCGAACATCAGCGGGTGAGATTCGATTTTAAAACCTAGATGGAAATTCAATTTCGATCTCTCTTGACATTAAAATCTGTGATTTATCTCAAAGAGTGTATTTATATGCATAATTTATATCCAACGTATTTATAGCTAACAGGATTACTCGTTTTATGTTTCCTGCTGATAATTATAACGAACGTATACAATCGGTGTTGCATGAAAAGCTATAACAACGACGATAATGGAAAGAAGAAAAGAATTTCAGAGAGAAAAAATTTCTGAAGGCGATCCTGAGTCAATTGACATTTAATAATTCACATAATTCGGAACAATTCACACAAGGTTTTTACGTGCAACTATGACTGATACTATATACACATATATCCGTAAAAAATAAATCTCTCATTCCTCGTCTGCTCACGCAGCAGACGAGATCCAGATCTCGATCCGTTTTAAATTTTTTAACACTAAGTATAAAAATACTGTGTACGACACTGTATATCGTGCGTGTGTTAAGAACACGCTGTTGAAAACAACGAACCCGAGGAATCGTAGTAATCTTGTTCGAGGCGCGGAGAAGATGGCGGCGAAGATCGTGAGAAGAGATCGAGTTTCGAAATTCAGGCGGGCTTCCACTCTAACTGGGAACTCGTTAGAGGCGCAATTTCGTCTGCTCTTCGAGTTCGTTGGCCGATGCGACACGAATTCCAAAGAATTCCGCTGAGTAGACTGGCCGTCGCGGTGGCAGAAGGGGGGGGGGCGGAATTGAAGAAGATCGGGATCGAAGAAGAAGGGATCGTGGCCTCTTCGTTAACCCCCTGAACACCGCTCAAGAATATCCCTTTCTACTACCCTAGCTCCGATAATTAGCCCAGTGGCCAGTGACGACGTTTTTCCCCGCTCGAAGACGACGTGACTACAGTGTTTGCACGAGAAGAGGGCGACTGGCCGCCGCTTCAACACTTCTACACCGGTCGAACGACCGGTTATGAGACAAATGTTCGCGGGGGAAGAAAAGACGCAGGTAATAGTCGATTTAATATAAGGAAATAAGTTTCAGGTGATGAGAAAATAAATGAAGTAATGTGTAAAATAAACTGATGAATATAAGGAAATATAATGAATACAAGGAAATTTAATATAAGGAAATTAGTTTCAGACGATGAGAAAATAGATGAAGCAATGGGTAAAATAAACTGATAAATATAAGGAAATATAATGAATATAAGGAAATTTAATATAAGGAAATAAGTTTCAGGCGATGAGAAAATAGATGAAGCAATGGGTAAAATAAACTGATAAATATAAGGAAATATAATGAATATAAGGAAATAAGTTTCAGGTGATGAGAAAATAAATAAAGTAATGGGTAAAATAAACTGATGAATATAAGGAAATATAATGAATATAAGGAAATTTAATATAATGAATATAAGGAAATTTAATATAAAGAAATAAGTTTCAGACGATGAGAAAATAGATGAAGTAATGGGTAAAATAAACTGATGAATATAAGAAAATAAATTGAAACAATGAGAGGATAAATAAGAGGAATGGCGGGGGGTTGCAGAGAATTTTCAGACCGGTGAAAAGTAGTAAATAAGTAAGAAATAAATTGGAACCACGGAAGAAAAATAATAACCGAGCATGCAAAATTTTTGGTAAACAATAAAAGAACGAATAAGAAGAACGAACGAAGAAAGAAACACAACACAGTGGGAGAAATTTTTAGACCGGTAAAAAAAAAAAAAAGAAATAAGACACGAACTGAAAATAGTAAGAAAATAATTGAAACGGCGAAAAGATGAATAAGAGAAACAAACAAGAAAGAAGAGTGACAGGGAGATGCAGAATTTTCAGACCGGTAGAAACTAAGAAAATAATTGAACGAAAAATAACAGTGGAAGAAATGGTAAGAAATAGGAAATAAATTGAAGCGATAAGAAAGTAATTGTAAATGATATCGATGAAAAGATGAATAAGAAGAACGTGGGATGGGGGGGGGAGATGCAAAATTTTCAGATAGACACACGTTCAGCGACGAGGCATCTCGCCTCGGCCGTTGCAAACTGCAAAACTTTCGAATATGCTAATTTCATGGCTGATTCTAATGTTTCCGGGGAACGAGGCCACGGATGAAGAAGTGGCTGGCGCGATCGGCCGAGACGGGACGAGGGGAGGCACCGAGCTCCAGGAGGCTGCACGCTGCACGGCTGGCTAATTACCTTTCGTTCGAGTGTGTAACGAAGTATTACCGATACGAGTGAGCGAGCGGAGCGGTATAAAATGATTGTTAAATTCTCGAGGAGCATTCAACCCTCTCGATACGACGGTATATCCTGTTTCACGGATATCGCATGAAGTCAAATCGCGAATCGTGATAACAGTTAATTATACCACTATCACGCTATACATGTTTATTTATTATTTACAACATTGATTGCATATCGTATTAATTTCTTGTGAAAATAATACGCCCAGTATGCGGATATTACGTGATATTCAATAAACGTAAATTCGTAATACATTAATACGTGCAAAAAAAATTCGCCGTCTAATTATTGCTGTAAATTATATAATAATAATGATAATAATAATTCCGTGCGGAAAATTTCAATCATAATCATTTCAACGATCGATAACAAAAAAAAAAGGTTAACGATCTCTATCCCTCTTGAGTGATCGACTTCTGCGTGCCTAAACAGGGGACGAAAGCTTCCCCACGAGGAAGAGATTCCTGCAGGTTCTTCATTCCGGTTAAAAGGACCGGGAAGAAGAAGGAGAAGAAGTTTCCAGCGGCCAGATGTTCCTTTATTGCTTGATTTATCGAAAGGGAAGCTGCTGGCCCAGGTTTGATTCCAGCCTGGCAATCTGACGCTGCCGATTGACTATAATAAAAGAGGATAATATCCAGATCTCGTGGAAAGTTTCTCGCCGGTTTCTCCACCGTCGTCTTCTTTTTCTTTTTTTTTTTTCCCCC
>NIPQ01044179.1:0-10573 GCA_002806875.1 Lepidotrigona ventralis hoosana | reverse complement strand
ACACACACACACACATATTTGTTTATTGATTAAAGCTTAACGCGTCGTTACAGCAGGCTCTCCATTAGCCATACTTTCCTGTCGTGCGATTGCACATAATGCCGGGTTTACACAGCGGGGCAGGGCCGCCGTTGCTATCGGGCTTAATTGTACCAATTAACCGAGAATTTACAACGTTCGCAGCCAAGTTTCGGCCGTTTAAAACTTTAAGATTGAAAAATCGACGATCCGTTTGGTGAAATATTGCCGTTTCAGTTTAACGAGTTCCCTTCCTCTCGGTTTAAGCGGTGTTTTTTTTTTTTGCAGTTTTTCGTTCGAACGAGACATTGCAAGTGTCACATTGGGTTGAACCTTCTAAAAAAAGAAAAAAAAAATGCGCGGCAATTCGACGAATTAGTTTTGAAAGATAGCCAGAGACTATGAGTCTAAATCAGAGCCGGCTAATTGCCACTACTTTTCTAATCACTAGTGTTGCCCCCTCCACTCCATCGATTTCCCCACTACATTGAATTTTGCTTGGTGGGGGAATCAACAGATTGAGAGAGTGAGGCTCATGCACGGGGCGAGGAAATTTCAATGTAGTGGAGAGGGTGCAGTGGAGGGGGTCAAGAAAATAGGGACAAAGGCCGCCAGTTCGCCCACCTCTGCTCTGAGTTATAAAGTAACTAAGCGTCNAGAAAATAGGGACAAAGGCCGCCAGTTCGCCCACCTCTGCTCTGAGTTATAAAGTAACTAAGCGTCGACTGGTCGAAAAGAAAATGATTCGCGTAGAGATTTCGTCAATGATTTTTTTAACAACTAACAAAGGAACATACCAAAGTGTTTGTTATCATCGATTTTGACGGAATTTGGCATAAATGTAGTTTTTAAAAAAATATTTTTTTTATCACCCGTATTTTTTTTTTGTGTACAAGTTTTTGTGTACATTTTGCAAAAAAACAACTTTTGTTTAAACAACATATTAAAAAAAACTGTATTTTTCATATGTCTTTCCAACGACGCGCTTCTCACGTGTCGAGAGAGGTTGGAATTCATTTTTATGATGTCCGATACTGAAGAATGTGATCCGAGAAAGATAAAGTTACGGAAAGTTTGGAATACTTCCCTTCATTTTATTCGTGTCGAGTCGAAATTTATTTTAGATTTCGAACGAGCCAGCGAATGAGCAAACAATGGACTGCCAGGTACGGACTTTTGCCTGAAAAGGCAAAGCCGAAAGTTGTGGCAGCTAGCCAATGAGCTGGTTCCCTTTTAGATTAACTGCCATAATGATGCTTGACGGTTGACGACTGTTCGTTGTCGTTCGCGTTTAATTATAGTGATGTCCTCGTTATACGCAGCTATACTTACATGAAAAGAAATAATTTACAATGACAGCGGAAGTTCGGTTGGACTTCGTTGCATTTTGTAATTTGCAACTTTCTAGAGACTTCGAATGCAACTAAAGGGAGATATATAAATCCAAGTTTATCAACAGTAACATAAATAAAGGTATCGAACGAAATCAACAGGTACGATACACGACAGGATATGTATACGCAAGCAGAAATAGGATCGGATGTACGAAAATAGTGTAATGAAACAGCCCGGAACTGCCAGATTAGACAGAATCATCGAAATCGGATTCCTCCTTTTCTGGATTGTTAAGAAAGCAACTTTGCAGTTACAAGGAATATGTCGAAATGTGACAAGCTTCGAACAAACTTGTTATTCAACTACGTCCGTAAAATTATAAATTTCCACGAAAGTTTGCCGGGTGAAATTATTGGCCAGAAATACGATCTTGAAAGTACAGTGAAAAGAGAAATCCGAAAATCGAACGACTCGATACGAGCGGAAAGGCGACCTTTGTGTTCATTTCTGCAACAAGTCCGCAGCAATAAAAGTCGATCAATATCACTATTTAAGGGACTGAAATCTCTTATCGTCCGCGTTTATTGCCAGTGGAAATGCAATCTCCGTACGATGTATGACTGGCGAGCAAAAAGAGTTTCATTAATTTCTCGAGAATCGATGACTCCACGAGAGCGGAAATGTCACGTCGCCGCGCGTTTGTCTCTCTCGGCGAGATATTATTTGCGTCACGTCCACGGTAACACGATTCCGAGCAAGTCAATGAGAAATGATTGGCCGCGGCTAGAATCTCTAACGAATTTCCAAAGTTCCCATCCGTTTTGCTTCTCTTTTTTGTTCCCCCCTCCCTCTTCTTTCCTTCTTCTTTTCTTTTTTTTCTTTTTATTCGTCACCTACGTGCAATTATAGAGTCGCACTGCCGAATAGACTCTAATTATCAACCTGGGAATTTGCACTACGGTGCGCCGGCACCGGTTGCAACACCGGTTATATTCAGGTGACATATTTTCAGGAGAACTTTGCCGCCGCGCGAGCTCCCCATTTCCGACAGTGTAAATGTAATTACGCGACGCGGAGGATGTGCAACAGGAAGAGCTGATGGGCTCGCCAGCCCCGCCGTGGGATTCCCGTGGGCGGTTATTGCCTCTTAGCCCCGGGAATATTTATTTTTCGACCAACGCGCCACGGATGGCGTTCACTGCTCGTTTATTAATTGGAACGGAATCATTTGCCAGACCAGTTGGTAATTAATACGAAGCAACGTTTCCTTTTCTCTCTCTCTCTCTCTCTCTCTCTCTCTCGTGACACGTTAAATTCAGGTCTGTTTTCGACGGTAAATGTAAATTTTAGACGAGACCTTTGTCTGATTATATACGAACCTATTCCACTTACGCTTCGTCAGACATTCAACGATACTTTTGCTATTTTGCATCGATGGGGGCTTCTGCTTCGAACAAAAATAATTTTCCCTTTCCTTGTATAGCTACTATCATTTATAGTACACGGGGACAATCCAGAAAATGGAAATCCTTCAAATGACAGCAGAATTCTGAATTTGAAGCGGAGGAACGGAAGGCGAAAGGTCGTGTTTTCATGCGACCACACAGCAAACGAGAATGTGAATTCGTTATTAACTGATTTAAAGAAAACTACGTTTCTGCTTGGTTTCGATACCGGGGAAGGGAAAGGGGGAAATCCCACTCGATGTATGAATTTCATCTTTATAATGTTTACATCGTCAATGACGTAGCCTCGATCCCCAACGAAACTGCGATTCAAGTGAATCGCGCAGACAAGATGTCAATGTCGCCCACTCGCTCATTTTTGTCTCGTCGCGTCGTCAACGAATCGAAGCTCGAGAAGTCTGATTTTCGTTTACGTCAAGACTTGATTTTTTACTGTTGAGATTTGATTTCTTGGACTTCTTGCCCTTCAAACAGCGGGATATTTATATTTATCGAGCTGAAAACAAATAGGACGAACATGTTCCTTCGTGCAACAATGTTTTCTTCTCTACTTTGGCAAGTTAAATTAATTTAATTAAAGCTGCGCGATAGAAGCATCTCCAGGAGATTAAATTCAATTTGTTGCTAAATTTGTTTGTTAATCTATGAAACATTGATCCTATGAATGACATACGCTGTTCCAAAGATTTTCTGTTGAAATGAAAATGCATTGCCGATGGCGTGTCGCCGGGGCTTGATGATCGATCTCGTCTCTCGAGACTTCCGCTCGAAGGAAACAAGAAGCGTTGCCTCTCGTCCCACGACGAGATCCATGAACTTGTTACGCAATCTCTCGGTTGAAAGATCACCGTTAATCGTTGAACCACGCCACTATGGCTGCAGATGTCAAGCGCAAACGCTAGACCAACCTTTCTTTGGGACGATGTACGAAACTCTTGAATGAAAATTGGTATTCGCCGGTTCCTCGATTTCGCGACGCCTTTTCTTTCACGATATTCCATAGCGCGTGTGTCTTCTTTCGAAAAACTGAAAGTTGAAACCGCAAATTTTTCACTTTTCGATGAAGAAGCGATCCTTTTTTTCTCTCGTACTATGTTTGCCATTTCCGGTACTCTTTGGTACCTTTTAATTTAATTTTTACTTTCGAAACTGTCAAATCATTCCGATTACAAATCTGTGGACCTTGCACATTAATATCTGTTTCATTTATTTATTCGTTAAAAAAGCGAGTTTCCGAATCTCTGTTAAAAAAAGTCGTATCCTTCGTTTTCAATTCAACGTGACGAAACATCACCGATTGAATTTACTTCGACTATTTTCAATGCTTTAGCCACCGACGACTATTATGTCGACGTCCGGGTCATTCCACTTGCGAATTAATTTTGAATTTTGAATTCGATGGCATCTTGTATTGACAGGACGAGAACTATGACATAGTGGGAATTGTGGTTTTGATAGATCATTCGATGTTCGATTGAAATGAATTCTTTCCTTGTTCCAGCGACAATGGACCAGGCCACGCATAAATGATTTCGTGTTCCGACGTGTATATTATAGAAAGTTTAATCTTCTTTGCATTTCGTCGATATTGTCCGTGTACATTAGTTTAATAATTTATGACCATTCATTCGTGAGATTCCCTCGTGGTTCATTTATTCGCTGCGTAACCGCAATTAAACCGTGCGTTTACCATGATTCAAACGTGTAACACGTGGTTTCACTAATCGTTAGCTAACGAAGTAACTGTGTCTCTCGTTAACGTAAATTCACTACGCATTGACGATCGTTACTCAGGCGGCCATTGTTTAACGAATCCACTTGTTGTACAGCTCTCTCAACAAATATAATATTTATCATTATTCCTCGCAATTAACCTTACGAGAAATCTAAGGATACAAGATTGTATAATATTGTATCGCCTAATATTGTATGAAATATTCAAGGTACGTGAAATAATATTTTACCAAGGTAAATATTTAATCCTTATCAACAGTAAAACGACGATTAAAGCATAAAATCCCCATCGGGAACACATCGAAAAAGTAGAAAAGAATAGAGAAACATTACAATACAATAGGGCACAGAAGCTTTTATTTTGTAAAAAATTACGAATTGTTCATTTCCATTTTGGCCACAGTTCCACTGTGAATTATCCCTCCCGAGAGTACTGGGAGGGATATTGCAGTCCAATTGTTACCAATAATTTCATACAACAAGCAACAATTGTTCAATAACTTCGCAATAAACGGTGAATTTTCACGATGATTAACAATTTAGCTGAAACAGGCGAACGTGGGCCATCAGCCGCCCCCGGTATCCTCTTTCGTGATACACGAGTCCAGCGAAAATTATCAACATAATCACCATCGAGTTTCACCGCAGCCGCTCGAATTTCAGCGACGCGCGTAGTCGTTATTGCTCCATTATTGCAACGTCTCCGACGAAGATTAACGTCAACCTTGAACGAGTCCACCTTACCCTCCCACGGCCCTGCAATTGACGCGGTTTCTCGACAAAATTAAATCACAATCCCCCTCCTCAATAAAGAAGTCGTTTTGTTATAAACGTTTCAACCCTCTCGGGGTCTCGGTTATCAACTCAATATCATTGTAAAAGTTGTTCTTTACTGTGGTTTCCTTTGTTCCGAATTTCTTCAAATCAATAATCCTATTATCATTATTACCATTATTGCCATTATTACCATTCTTACCATTCTTACTATTCTTACCATTCTTACCATTATTACCATTATTATTATTATCATTATCATTATTATTATTATTATTATTATCATCACTCTTATCACTATCACAATTATTACCATTATTACCATTATTACCATTATCATTATTATCATTATCATTATTATCATTATCATTATTACCATTATCATTATTATCATTATTACCATTATTGCCATTATTACCATTCTTACTATTATTATCATTCTTACCATTTTTGCCATTTTTACCATTCTTACCATTCTTATCATTTTTGCCATTTTTACCATTCTTACCATTCTTACCATTATTATCATTGTGAAGTTATTAATTTAGGACTGTTACAGAAAAAGTCACTAGACTCTCACGCTATCACAACTCGATGCTCGTTATAGTATACTCTCACAGCTAGTCTAGATATAATTTCCTCACATACTACTCTCTTGATTTCTGATGTCTTGCTACTCTTCCTAAATCTTCACTCTACCATTCGATTCACTCTTAATGATTTCTTCCTTCGTCTTTTGCACGTACACACACAACCGTACCCTAATATTTTAAATTCCAAACTTGGGCTGTTAGAACAAAGAATCGCAGGCCTGGCCTTCGCTATAACAATTGCAAATGGCAGCAGGCGACGATTGCCTCGCTGTTGAGAAACCGCACAGGCGAAAGTTTCGATTTCAGGTTTTCCTCGTCTCACGTTATTGCATTTCGTTGAAAAATTAATTCGATGAAAGACAAATGCTCGAGTTGTAACTTCGGATATTTAATTCCCACGAAACTTTACTTCCGAATCGTAAAGCTGAATATTGACGAATGAAAGTTAAATAAATGATCGTAGAAAGGAGTTGAAGAATGTATGTATGCATGTACGTCGGTTCATTAATATTGATCAAATCTGGCAACGGCGCGACTTTTTTTCGCCACTTCCTTAAAAAAATGTGCAATGTAGGTTAATGGCGAGTGCGATATAGCGCGACCAGAAAATACCAGAAAATGTAAATATATGAATACATTTGTGTATTCGCAATGCTTTCCTTTCGCATCGTCCCTTCCCCGTTACCGCTATTCTTATCTGACGCTACAACATCAGCTTTTTTATCTCTTCTGCTCCTTGGTTGGATCGTTATCTGTCAGCGTGATATCGACTTATTTTTCTGTACGACGTATCATCGCCATGCATCTTCCTCGGATAACGATCATTTCATTTTTCTCCCATCTGACCGGACCTTTTACGCCTTTTTTCGTTATTTCGTGCAACGAAAGAGCTACGTAACTGCGTAGGGAAAAATATAATTAGTCAGGAAAAAATTTAATTGCGATATCTTCTCGAAACTCGAAGGTTTCCCCGCTCGGCGGGAAAAGTTTTTTTTTTTTTTTTTGGGTTCAGAGTTTTATTTTTGGGTAAATTTTTTTTTTTTTTTTTTGGCTTCAGAGTTTTATTTTTTACGCTGTTCGTAGGTAAAAAAGAGCAGTAAAAAGTGCTGTACTATCCGTCGCTGTCAAAGAGATTCGTAAATTTTTTACTTCTCACGCGAGTATCTACGTTTCTACCAGTTTTTTACGTTCAAAGGAAGTCGCTGGGATAATAGAAAGAAAAAAAAAACACGCTTCGACGTTGAAAAATCGCTTAAAAAATATTTAATAGAGATATCAACGTCTTTCTTTCTTTTTTAATTAATTTGGGCAAATTTCAATTTCATCGTTACATCGTTGTACACACATTTCCTTCTTCACTCTTGTGTCGAAGCGAACAGATTAGCATATTCTAGAAATTTTACGATGTGGATCTCGACGCGGTGCAATTTTCTGCAATTTAATTATACGCGGGAATTATAATGACGCGTGACTTTTAATCCCTCTTTCTTTCATGTCGCTTATTTTTAATGAAATTTTTACGTAGCCAGATCTCATCGTCCTTATAAATCATCTAGCCATAAAGACAGATGGTACTAAGTTCCTAAGTTATTGCTTTCGAAGTTTACCGCGTTACTTGATTAATGCAAGTTTGCGTAATCCATTTGCTTGCAGGTGTTGTAAACGTAACCAATTTTCTATAAATCGTTTCCCCGTCTTCGCTTTCATCTTGTTTATCAATGAAACAATATAAAATAGGAAAAAAAATAGCACGAGATCGAGAGAGAAATTTTTACGTAAATTATTAATCTATTTCGAACGATTGTACGACAATTATTATATCAAATATTAACATTCATATCAATACTGATATAAATTATTATAATTATTTACTTGTATATTATTTACAAATTACATCAATTACTTGACATTTCAGGTTCGTAAAAGAAATTTGGAAATATTGTTTTGCAAATGAGACGTTCGAGCTTTGATCTTCACTTTGACTGCAAACAGCTTTTAACTTTTCAAGGAGGAAAATCGACAGATCGAAATAGAATTTCGAATTGTAAAAAATTCTTTGAGAAAAAAAAAGACTCTGAAATTGAATTTCATACTCGCAAAACGTCTTCTCCCCCTCCTAAAAAATGATTTTCTTACAAGATTCGCAACATGAATTTAGCACTTTTTAGTTTTAAAATCCTGCGGAAAAACTGGGTTCCCGCGCCAAGAATGAAATTTCTGCCCCATAAAATTATTCCCCTCGCATAGGAATCGTGAACTTTAAAGGAAGTTTAACACAGCCTCCATTTTTCCGTATCGCATTACGAAATCCAGAATAACAAGGGCGAGTGAGCTTGCCGATCGTTTCGCAATTTGATTCGCAAATCGCAAGTAGCAAGAGATACTGTCTGTATAATGACCGAATCATGCAAATTCCCGAACTGAATTCTTACTTCGAACCTAACTGAGTTATTGTTCCAATATACCTTTTCGCCGCTTCATCAAATACCGGCCTCAATGCAATCGTCCGACGAGACGATATCTTCGCTTGTGTAATCTGGCCGAATCGAAACGTCTGACCAAGCGCTATCTGAATCTACTTAATGGTCATTCCTGTGAAATGGAATACTGTCTCAATGGAACACTGTTATATATTCGAATGTTGTTGTCTAGTTAGGGTAGCATTATTTAATAATGTCAGATACCTGCACTCTGTATTCTCTATGCAACGAGAATTCGGAATCGTCTGATTAATTAATAAATAAAGCACCATCTGAATCTACTTAATGGAGATCATGAGATGAGATCATTTCAGTGAAACATCCTTGTTGTTCAGTTGATTATTTAATAATATTAATAATGTATTTTCTGTATGTTATAAGAATTCGGAATTACCTGACTAATTGTAAGCGTTATCTGGATCTACTTATTCCTCATGAGAAGAAATATTTGAGTTTCAATGTGACATTGTTATATATTATAAATATTACTGTAATATCTAAACTTAGATTAATTAATAATATTTATATTTAAAGACGTGTCTTTTCAATGCCATAAAAATTCGGGGTCGTCTGACCAAGAATCATCTGAATCTACTTGTCGGCCACATTTTTCTACGTTCTAATGCTATTATTTGATCGATCGCTTTATAATAATATTCTGCAGAATATTTTCCATGCTGCAAAAGTTTTTGAATCGTCGTGTGTTTTATAAAATTCGGAATTGCCTGACTAATTGTAAGCGTCATCTGGATCTACTTATTCCTCATGAGATGAAATATTTGAGTTTCAGTGTGACATTGTTATATATTACAAATATTACTGTGATATCTAGACTTAGATTAATTAATAATATTTATATTTAAAGACGTGTATTTTCAATGCCATAAAAATTCGGGGTCGTCTGACCAAGAATCATCTGAATCTACTTGTCGGCCACATTTTTCTACGTTCTAATGCTATTATTTGATCGATCGTTTTATAATAATATTCTGCAGAATATTTTCCATGCTGCAAAAGTTTTTGAATCGTCGTGTGTTTTATAAAATTACAAACATTGTAAATTCATTCGTGTAAGTACATTTCTATTTTATCGAGAAACAACGATTATAATTGCAATGTTTTCATTTTGAAATACACTAATGCACAGAATATACACGTAAAAATATATATATAAGTAACAGTAGAAAAATACGTAAAAGCATATACCCGTACAATTTTATTCAAGGAACGAAACAGAGTTTCATTTTGATTCCATTTTGTAATCGTATTTACAAAGATACGAATTTTCATAAACATCGATGGTACACGTATAAAGGTTTTTGCACGATTTTTAAAATGTAATATTATTTGGAATTTGAGTCGATATCGGGAGGCATTGAAATAATAAACACACGACCGCGTGTCCACCTATACATAAAATAAAGGTGATAAAGATGAAACCTATATATAAAATAAAGGTGATAAAACATCGAGAGCTGCACTATATAATTTCCGATAATTTCCAACGAAAATGTAAAAAAAAGACAAATTCTACATTATTTTACTACACCTCCAGTCTAGAAATAAATCTACGTCAAAAAAATAATGGAAAATTGCAAATAAAATGAAGCTAGCTGTTCGTGACATTAAAGCTCCACATAAAAAAACAAACCAAAAAAAAAGAAAAAGAAAGATAAAACACGCAAAGGTTTTACCTTTCGTTGCGCATGTATGTATATACAATATATATATATATATATATCTGTTCGTGACATTAAAGCTCCACATAAAAAAACAAACCAAAAAAAAAGAAAAAGAAAGATAAAACACGCAAAGGTTTTACCTTTCGTTGCGCATGTATGTATATACAATATATATATATATATATACGTATATATATATATATATATATTGTATATATACACAGTATAATATATATAAGTATAATATATATATGTACGTATAATACACTGTGTGTCAATCCATCGTTTCGATCGTTCAGAAAGATGAGCAAGATTAGCGAACCGCTGTGAATGAAACACGTAAAAATAGCCTACGTCGGGATAAATATATATATATCGGGTGAACTGCGTCAATTCGATGTCCTTGTTATCAACGGCGTTACACGCGAGTAATTGCGTTCTCGATAGTCCCGACGATTACGTTCGGTTAATCGATGAATCGTCGATCTGTG
>NIPQ01044171.1:0-10608 GCA_002806875.1 Lepidotrigona ventralis hoosana | reverse complement strand
GGATAAAAAAAAAAAAAGAAAAAGAAAGGATCTTCCACCAAGAACAATTCCACTGTTACATTGCGATTCAAACACGAATTGGATAAGCAGCGAACTTGACAACCGTAAGACTAATTTCTGGATAGAACAGCACATTAAAACTAACGTCCGTCGCATCGGAACGATTTTCGAATCTGAATAATTTGTTATAATATTTTATTGTGATTGTAAGGGATTTGGCAGATCGTCTTTTATTTATGAACCGGAAAATGTAACTTCTGGTATGTATTGTTTTATTTATGAATCACTCTTCCGTTTTATCTAACGTTATAGACGAGATAATCTTATAAATTACTCGAGTAAATCATTTAATTGCGATGTCAATTTTTCGCGATGATTGGAACGCGTAGTTGAAAAATTTTGATACGCTTGAAAATTAAAAATAAGCCGAAAGAAACGACGCAAAACCACAGCCTTCCGATTACTTATTTTGTCATTCCCATTTTGTAAAACGTGATCCGCATTAGCCACGTTGAATTTATTTATTTATTTATTTTTCGGAGAGCGCAAAACGTCAACTGCGCGACGCAGTGCAAGCGGAATGCCAAGCGGTGACAGTCACAGGCTCTCGGTCACGTAAAGAATTAAATCTGCCGCATAAGTGGGAATCCTCGTAGCTCGTTGCGCTTCGAAATTTCGTCTGCAGTCTCGTATACAGATATACGCATGCATGCGTGTATACACCAATCTATGTTTACGTTCCTCGCCGATTACGTCAGAAACCGCGAAATAAAGAGAGTAAAAAACAGCGCGATATCAAACGTGTAACGCTTCTGATTCATCGTGTTTGTTGCCTCGCGCACGCTTAACTGCTTATCGATCACGTTACCAGTGAATGATCCGTTCGCGACGTCGCTGCGAATACCGGGGAGAAGGAGGGACAGGAACTTCCTGTATCTACTGTGACCGCGTTCAGGGAATCGAGGTTAGCAACGCGGAGTAAATCAGTGAATCAGCTGATATCCAGAACTGACGCGGAACACCGAGGGGAGCAGCTGACGGGGTGACGCTGCGGAACGAAATGATTGGCGTATCGGCTGACCCGTGGGACCGATTCCGCCCGGCCAGGCCAAATGGATCGTCGATTTTTTTTCCCTGGGAACTACAATAGCTCTGGGAACTACGACGACTGCGAGGCAAGCCGTAGAAATAGATAGAAACACCGACGTCTGAGAATTCGAGAGACGATGCAACGAGTCACGTTGGTCGAAGTTGGAAATCAGATTACGATATTAGTTGAGCGGAGATTATTAGAGCGGATTCGAAATCCGCGAGAGATCGAGTGATTATCAAACTGGTAATTACGCGGACGAGGAACCACCTTTCCTCGAGATCGTTTCTCGAGATGGATTTATGGATGGTGTTTTGCTAGTCGCGTGAGTCACCCTTTTTCGATTCAGTTCGGAATTAAAGTTCCCCTCGAGTCATTTTAAATTAAAAGTTTTAATTAAAGCAGATTGACTCGAAGTTTGCCTTTGAAATAGGTGAAACGTGTACGCGGAGTGAAATTAGCCGGCGAACTAATCAACGAGCGCGAAAGTGAACCTACGTATAGTTACTACATACTTATTTCGAACAGATGTTATACCCTTGGTTGTCAAGAATCGGGAGAATTTCAATCGGAATTCTCGATGGCCGAGGGATGGAAACAGGGTAACTGTTTCGTTGGATTTAATCGAGCAATTTCGACTGAAAGCAAACTGACTCGGCTAACGAGGCACGCCGTTTACATGATCTTCATTTCAGTTTGTGCTTGATTAAATAAGTGAACTTCCACTTATTGAATCAATCTATTTGAATGTGATTTATTCAGCCTCGCAGCTAGATAACTTATCTTTGCATACACATTTTCTCGCTCTCGCTCCAGTCTATTCCATTATTTATTCTTTACTTTCTCAGCTTTTCTCAGCTTTTCTACACGAAGTATTCGAAAGGGAGCTTGCGGCATGCGAGTGTTTTTTAAAATGTTTCATTTCTGCGAAACAACTTTATCATTATAATTTAATCATTGTGATATGATCGTTACGATAATTGCTCCACAGGCTGAAAATTTCCAGCAAGAAAGATATATTTATTAACAAGTCGTGTGTTTAATGGGAAACGACTTACACTGATTAACTTTCGAGCCCTCTTGCACGAACTCCAATTATATAAATTAATTGTTCCACCAACAAGTTCGTGTAAACGGAATTCCACTAATAAATGGAAAAGATAATTATACACAATTAATATAAATTATATATAAATTAATACAGAATAATTACATGTTAGTAATTAGTAATATAGATGACAAATTGGGACACGTGGGATTTAGCCCTAATCTGAGCCTGAAATGAACAAAACGACGGAAAAATCCCCGAGTTGACACGAGACGACGAAGAAGCAGCTCGTCCAGTTTCCCTTGTAAGCAGTTCCCTCTTTCGCCCCGAGGAACAGCCATTCCAGCGTAGATACAGTCGCTGGACTATCGACAAATAAATTAGCCGAAGCTGGGATTCCGGCTGTCCTTGGTTTCCATTAGGAGCAGCTCCAGCGAGACGACGAAACGCACGGTATTAGTCCGACTGTCTGGCCCTCTGCAGCCCGCCATTCGTCGTCGGCTGGGGAAATGGCTGAAAGTAGCTAATTTCGAGGTCCGTAACTTCCACGGAAGAACTCTTGGCGTTCAGGTATTTGGCGGGTGTCATCGGGCAACGTCGTTGCCAACCTGAAGGAACGGGATTTGCAGTATCCATTTTGCGTCGCATTTCCTCCGCTTCTCTTATGAATTTTGTCTCCGACTCTTTAGCCTAGTTTGTCTTCTAAGAACTCGGAAATTCGTGTCGTTCCAGTTCCTTTTTTTTCTTCTCGAAGGAAAATAGAAAACAGGATTTTCAAACTGAAATAGACAAAATGTTTATACCCGATTGGTATTAGACTCAATTAACAAAAACCTGTCCGGATAGTTCTCTCGAAGCGGTAACTTCCGTCGTCTATTAACAAAATTCCCAACGTTCGTTCGTGGATATATTCAATAAACCGTCGCGAACTGAAACTGCCACGGCATTGTGATTTCTGAAATGCAACCGTGGCGAACGTTGCTAACTATCAGAATCTATCTTTATTCGAGTTGATCCCAGCGGACGAGGAGCCAGCCCAGCGTCGAACGGCCCGGCCGGCATGTGTAAGTTAAATAAGTTAGCAGCCTGTTCTGTTGTAATTAGCGCGGACGTCGTAGCGCGAGACTTCTTCGCGTCAGCAAATCGATAAACTGCCCGATGGTGGAAGCTGCTCCGCTCCGATTGCGAATGCAATTCCGAGTGGACGCGTGGAGGATGAGCCACGTCCACGCGTTGCGAGGACGGGGAAAAAGTCTCTCTATGAAAAATCGATAGGAGGGCGTATTCGTATCAACGTCAACCCCGGTGATTCTCGCAATGAGAGCGTTTCCATCCGCGGAAAATAGCACCGGATTGAGGGAGGGGGCGGGAAGGGGGCGAGAGAAGCAGCCATTCACTCGCGGATGGAGCGTACGGTGAATGGACGAAATGAAATCGTCGCGCGAATGCCGGCCGTGTTTAGCGTTCATCGCGCACCGAGCTGTAATTAACAACACGTCGGTTCATTACGGGGTTACATAATACTGATCTATCTTATTACCGTTGCCCGCTGCGGCGATGATACCCGCGTTACCGAACCTCTATCTATAATTTACTAAACGAACCAGCGCACACGTATCGCTATTAATATCGAAACATAGGGCACGCTAACGATTCCGATTGATACACAGGCAGCCGTCTCTTTTACCGGCTAACGCAATCGATATTGGCTTTTACATTGCCATAATCTCGTTGTTAGCTGCGTCTGTTATTCGTTTCCCGATTGGAAGAGCGAGTTATGAATTTTCGTGCGAATTAACGTTTGTACGAACAAAACTAAAAACCGAAATGTCGATCGTAGTGATCTCTGTTCGGGAAAGCGCATTGGCTAAATGTGTTGTTGATATCCGGGAAGGGAAGACTGCCTTATCCAGGGCCTTGTCAACCATGAAACAAAGCTCTCCCAGGCGGTCAAGCCGACTTAGAGCTACTAAGAGCCCAGAGGATCAATTGAAGCTCGCTAAACATCGGTCTGAGGAGCAGAATTCTTTTGGCTTCGCGACGTTGGTGCAGTTCAGCTCTCGATCGAATATTACCCACCGAAGCCCAACCATCCCTTGATATTCAGACGCGCGACAAAAATATACAGTCCACTATCAATAAAACTCCAACAATACTTTCCTCTCTGTAAAGATACCACCGAGTAGAGAGAAAAGAAGAACGAACGAACTAAGTTCTTAAACCTCCCCGTGTGAAATTTTCATGAAACTTGGGAGGGGCGCCAACAGCCTCACATCCATGAGGCACGATACGCGTCGATAAAAAGGGGAGTTTCGCGGCCCTTTCAACGAGGAGCCCGATGTCTCGTTTGTCAGGCTTAGCACCGGAGATTCGTACGAATATGATAGGCCTAGGAATACGACTAAACGCGTTAAAGAAAGTTATCGTCGGCTGATCGTCCTCGCGCGGACATAAATTCCGATTGGATAATACATGTGTCAGAGTATTGGTGCACGCTGTCACGGATATCGTGCCGCGGATCCGTCGATTTCAATTCGATTATACAAGACGTAGCCAAGGGGCTGCGTCTATCCTCACGGGAGAGAGGGTAGAGAGACGCTACGAGAGACCGAAAAGGTACTTCCGATTAAATGGCCAGCCAGCCAACCGGCAAGAATAACCACGCTGGAATAACCGGGCCGGTTTGTTATTGGACGAAATGTCAGCTCGTGCATTATTCAACGGGCAGGCCAGTATTGGTGTTGCTAATTCGATCGTGGATCTATGTACCTCCGTGGCCGAGTTATGGTTCCCAGGCGTTGTTGCTCCGGCTAATTAATACGCTGAAGTCGGACATTATATCGGACAGGTTATTGGCGTAATTTCGGGAAAACGGCGCCCTGGCTGGCCTGGGATAGCATCGTGTTGTCGGCGATCCGTGCGAACCAGTTTCGTCCTCGCGCGTTCTCGTCGAGGAAGTTGACATGAATGTTCCCATCTAAGAGGGCGCGGTTATTCATCGGCGATGAAAATTTAAGGGGAACAGTAAGTGAATTTTTCTTGCTGTGACTTTTTTCTCTTTCGTACTACTTGGACAGAAAAAAATTTTAACAACAGGAGAAACTTCAATCCTTTCGCTACGAGCGGTGACTATAGTCACCCAACGATTGATGCTCGTTATGTACGATCGTTTTTGAAACTTTCCATACGAAATTACAATTATTAAATTATATTTTCTAATTGTATTATGTGATAATTTTTTCACCTTTTCCTTTCTACCGGCGATATTGCAAATCTTCCGCAAGTGCACACTTTCGGCACAGCGGCTCGTTCAGTGGGAGTAGCGCGCCGAAAAATCGGCCCGTAGCGAAAAAGGTTTACAACAGTGTCGATACAGCGATCAATTCATTGATCTCGTATTTCAAAGCACGTGCGGTATTTTGAAATTTCATCGTCTACGATAAATATCAAACGGTAAAAGTAAAATGAGAAGTGTTGCAGGATTTTTCAGCTGAGCGACAGCGTATATCTACGTGACTTATGCACGTAAGTAGAAACGATCGGTCTCTGTCAGACCGGTCACAGTAAGATCGATACACTCGTTGCTTGGTAGATCGATCCGATTTGACTGATATCGTCGAATCGAAACTATGATAACCTCACGGCATAAATTATTCCGCGAGCGTTATTCCCCCCTTGTTACTCCGTAAATTCGAAAGGGGTTAACGCGAGCAAAAAGAATGAGAAAGGGTGAGCGAGTTTCGAAGCGTAAAGCAAAATTCCGTGGGAGAGCGGCGCGGCGCATCGATAATACAAAGAAGGAAACAAAACGAAGGGAAGGGAGGTGGAATAAAAAAAAAGAGAGAGAGAGAGAGAGAGAGAGAAAAAGGAGAAGTAGTTGGAAATTCATTGAGGCCATTAAACGTCCGTTCCGATATCGATGAAATTACTTAGGGAACCGATTTGCTTGCTCGATCGGATTAATGCGATCGGATTCGAATACCGAAACGCCGGAACCTTACGGTGGATTTAATTAAATTTTCGTTCGGTGTACACGTCCGACGTTTTCGTTTCATCGTGATTCTATCCTCTCCCACGCACATCCATACACACACACATACACACACAGAGATACTTTTTTTCTCTTCTTTTTTTGCTTAAACGTTCTGCTCTCACAGATTCGACGTAGCTCTCTCTCTCTCTCTCTCTAAAATATAATGCATTTTAAGTATCGTCGAGTGTTAAAAGAGGTGGCTTAACTAATTAAGAACGAAAGCATGGGGAAGCCGAGCATTACCTCTTAACGTGTCGAAAGACCGCCAGACTAACAAAGTTTCCGGCTGTTCACGGCTTTCATGTGGCTCACGTCCCGCACCGTTGCACTTTACGAGTGCAGTAATTGGGTCATTGCGTCGGCATCACCAGAGGATCACCTTCTACAACGTTAAATTTCGAACTTTTGTTAAGTAGACATCACTGCTAATGAACAGCCTCGATAATGTTTATTCGGACCCGATGGAGATCCCGCGCCATCCGTCGTTCCAGCTCTTCGACGTTTCCCGAGGACCAGACCTCGAGGGCTAATGACGAGGACGTCGTTGCTCGAAGGCTCTTCGACGCAGTTTCGTTCGCATTATCTAGTCGACGGTTGAAATTCCAGGGATGGAACTTATCAAAATGAACGGGTCGCAGGTTATTTAGAATTATTAGGATCGCGCGTATAGCAAATTCGCCAAATTAATATTGACCTATCGTATCGCTCGTAATTACAGTCGTTCATACAGAGTATATTTAAAGCTTTGTATTTGTATTGAAATTACGATTTAGCAGTTTAATTATTTGCCACGCTGGTGGTTGCAGATTCTACAGGGCTGGTGGTGTAGAAAATAGCAAAATTTCTGCGTGATGAAATTGTGAACAAGAACTAGAGGAATATGACGTGCATCATAATTCAAATAAATCTTGTTCTACATATGATATATATAATTTTACATATATAACGATATAATTTTAAATTCCAACAGTCAATTATTACCAGAAATTTTATTCAGAGGAAATAGGTCCTGTCGCCGAAAGAAGTACAAAAGATGCAAGATACCGGAACAAGAGAATCGTCGGTCGTGAATATATTCCCTTCGTAATAAATTCCCGTGTTCCGTAAAAATCGCCAGTCCGTCACGCGCGCGCGCGCGCGCCAGGAACAGGAGATTTTCTTTCCCGAGCGAGAAGAGATTTCTGGCTGGGGAAATCTGGCAGGGCCAGAAGAAAGCAACGACTCCGACGATTCCGAAGGTTCAACCGTGTCAAATCGGTGGAATCGCGTGGGGAATATATGGGGATCCGCGGGCGTTGCGGGCCCCCATCTCTCGCATACACGCGGCATAAAAGTGTATTGCATGTCGCGGGGAAGGAAGAGTCGTCGCGAGGGAAAGCGGCGAAACTTCAGCGGTGCGTTCACGTGTGTGCACACGTATACAGGCCGCTTCATAATTGGTGAGTATCCAGCGAAATGTAGCTGACCCGTGCCGACCTGACAGGGGAATAAACTCGAGCACGTTGCCTAGTATATTCTATTATTTATGTCTCTCGTTCGCTGGTGCTGCGCTGCGTGTCGTTACGAAATGCGGACGAGAGTGGTTCGAAGTTCGCCGTTTGAAAATTTCGCCGCTCTGTTTCCATCGTAGAACAGAATTTTTTCGTTCGTCGCGTTGTCGCCCCGAGAAATGACTCGTTTCTCCGTGGGATTATATATTACGTGACTGAGATTTGTAGTTTACCATAGGGATCTTTCTCTGTCGTATTACGCGGGAATTTTTGTTNTTTTTTTCAAAAAAAAAAAAAAAAAAAAAAAGAAAATGTCCATCGTTCCATTACGAATACTTTAACGTGTAGAAAGCTTTCACGATGTACCATATACGTACGTTCGAAACTTCTTGTGACTCCATTAGCGGCGTAATTACGTTGATAAAGTTCGAACCGAATCCAGAGAACCGACGTTAGAAATTACACGAGACCGGCGAAATATATATTTCTTCTACAAGTTACAACGTTATCTGACGCGGAAACTAATTTATCCGTGTAAAGCTCTGTATTTACAGTTGAAAATATACTCCCGCGAGTCACCCTATGAATGGTATTTCCTTACCATTAATTTTCATAATGCGCGGAAATGTCGTAATGGATTTTCTGATTCACCCGCCCGCGCCACGAGTCCGAGTTATTAAGATTAATTATAACATCAACAAAAATCCCCGGTCGTTATTTGAATATCAAACGACTCGCCAAACTGGGAACGGGTTCCGTTGGACCCGAGCCGATCTCCCAGCGTTTTCTACCACGTGTCCCCCGTGATCATAGACAGCGCGTTTAACCAGGCAATCCGAAAAATGGCGTCATAAATAAGGCAAACGCTGCCGGTTTTATTCCTCCGTCGAGGAATCACCCCATGACGAGCCGCGCGCACGTATCGCCAATTACAGAGAGGCCTGTACACGTGCAAGCACAAAGAAAACCGGGGCAAAGGGCGGCCTCGCCGCATGTAATTTGTCTGCGTTACGTCGCGCCGGGGAAGCCTCGTCGGCATCCCGGCGACCCCTGTAATATAAAAAAAGTGCAATCTTTCTGTGGGCAAAGCGCGCGCCGTCGCGACGCCGAAATTCGTATTTCTAATGCGACACGCCGGATTACGGGATTTATCGGCGGGTTTGTAGGTGATGTTCACGCTGACGACCGACCCTCAAATACTAGACTAGAACGCGAGGGAGTCCTCCGTTTCGAACGACGGCCAACAATGAGAGAGCTCGCATACTTTCGTACAACGCTATTTTTCTAGATATTTGCCATTCACCATTACCGGTGATTTGTAAACTATCGTGGTATTATCAAAGACGATCGATATCGCTACTGAGAGAGAGGGATGAGAAAATTCAACACTTTCGTGGATGGAAATAGTAGAAACTACCGACGACCGAAGCATAATTTAAAATTTCCATCAGAAACGTTGAAGTAAACTTTTATTTATGTACGAAGAATCAATCAAGTCTACAAGAATACTGGTCACTTTGGTAGTTCCAGTGTTAATCAAAGGAGTTAAATAAATCGATTTGATATTAAACGACGAATGTTAGAAGAAAATTCGCTTGCCAAATGAGATTTTATTCGTGGCAGATTCTTGGACATGTCTTGAATATGATCTTGTTCACTGCAAGCTACAGATACTGGCAATAAGTTTACTCAGTAAGAGCGTCGAGTCACGTAATCTCCATTAATCACGCCGTACGAACGTAATATAAATGCAACGCCAAAGCGGTTTAATTTAAAAAGACATATCCACCGAGGTTTCCCATTGTCACCCTCATGATGCACAGGCCGCAGTTCTCCGCTTACGACCAACCCAGCAATAAAAACCTTCCAATTCTCCATGCATCAACCCTTCGCAGTCTCAGCCCCAAAGGCTTAATTCCAGGGGGTATGGTTAGGCCAACAGACATTCTCACCAGAGAGGACGGTCCCCCAACGATCCAAACTCCGACTAAACACGCGAACATTCGTCGCGATATTTTCCAACTCGCGTAACTACGTCCGATTTACCATCTCGCACCGCTCGTTTCCGCGCTCGTATCATTTCACATTGCTCCTGTAACTCGCGAGCGTGCATTCAATTTACGAATTTAGGGGCGAAAACTTTTGCATCTGCATGCTACCTTAATTGCCCGGAACACACACTCGCGACGTTGAAAATGGAACTGATACGTTTTTTTCTTCTTTTCTTTTCTTTTTTTTATTGGATTTTGCTTTCGATACGAGAGAAAAGCGCGTGCCTCTTGGTCTCCTTTGTCGTTAAACATAACGTAAAATTACGTTTGAGAAGCTCGATGCATATAGGGATGGAAAAGGATCTGAGTTTACCGGAGCAGTTCCGGGTAATGAAAATAGACGTTCGCCAAAGACTTGTTCCTTTCGTTGCTTGTTTGCTCGCGTTTCTCCGTGATTCTCAGCGAACGACAGTTTCTTTTTTCCCTTTTTCCTGCGAAGTCGTATTCGACAGGCAATTAAACGTCGTCCGTACCCCATCGTCGTTCTTAAAAAGTTACGAAAGTCGAGAGGATGGCTGGTCGATTTAATGGCGACTCGGTAAATTGTTAAAAGTAGCCCCAATTTATGACTTCATGTTTATTTCGCTGGAAACTCACGATAATGTAGTTCGCGTCACGGAATTGCTTCTTTTGTGGCGACAGACCACGAAGTGGGGAAAGATCGAATGGGAAAATATTCTATTACTCCATACTTATTTACAGTCGAACAGAGGCTGATATAAAAATTCACACTAATTTTAAATCCTAATCTCACATCTGTTCTATGAAAATTTGCCAAAAGCACCTACGTACTTTTAATTTAATATTAATTTATACTGATATAAAAATTCACACTAACTGATATAAAAATTCACACTAATTTTAAATCCTAATCTCACATCTGTTCTATGAAAATT
>NIPQ01044168.1:0-10611 GCA_002806875.1 Lepidotrigona ventralis hoosana | reverse complement strand
TTTTTTAAGCAAGAGACGAAAGTTTCCGTTTATCAAGCTGATTCGAGATAGCGGCCCTGCTCCCGTACCGGCGGAGATACTTCTCAATATTAGTCACGCGAGGAAAGTTTCGGAGGTGGTGAAAAAAAGCCCGGAGGAGAGCTGCGAAAAAAACAAGGACGAAGGGAAGGAGAACGATGGTCTCGGTCGATGAAACGTTTCCGCAGGGACGAGTTGCGGATGAACTGCGCGTCGAGAGAAAGAAAAAGAGCGGCAGTGATGGACAACGAAGAGAGAGGGAAACGTGGAAAAAAATAAAACAAAGTAGAGAAAGAAGAGTGAAATGCTCGGGAAGGGAAAAAAAGAAGGAAAGACTAGGAAGCGAGCTGGAGCGAGAGAAAAGGGAAGAGGAGGAGGTGGATGAGGTTGAGAAGTGCGACGCGGAGATGGCATTTCGCATCGTAAAGTTTTGCAAGCTACCGCGGAACAGAGACGAAAAGACGGAAGAACGAAGAGGCAGCGAAGTAAACGAGAAAGATCCCGTTCGGGATGCGACAAGATAAAGACAGAACCACCATTGACGGTTAGTTGCTTCGGACTTGTTCCCGTTCGTTTCCTCTCAATTCGCCTAGCGAAGAGGAGTCGTCGCTTCGTAGGATCTGGAGACGAGAGTCAGCAGGAGAGAGACTCGAGTTTGATCGAAGGGGATGAGTAACGAGAACGTGAACGAGAGAAGAAGAGAACGGAATCAGAGGGTAGATCAGAGAGACGGGGGTAGGAGAGAGAGGGTAGCAAAGAGAGAGTTGCGCGAATCATAACAGCAGANGGGTAGGAGAGAGAGGGTAGCAAAGAGAGAGTTGCGCGAATCATAACAGCAGACGATGGTGGCACGAATTGGCGAAAGAAAGAGAGAGAGAGAGAGAGAGAGAGAGAGAGAAAGAGAACAGCGGTAGGATGAGAGGATTGCCACGAGGAGGTGAGGAGTCAGGAGGATGCGGTCGAAGGAGGGTGCAAATAATAACAATAATCATATTTCCCGGCAACATGGCCGCTGAAAGAGGGTGGCCGCGCAGCCTGGGTCGCGTAGGAGGGAAACGAGGTAGGGGTGAGGCAGCCAGGCAACCAGGGAGGGTTATCATAATATTACAAACCACCGCCGCAGGGATGTATCTATACAACCCCTCGCCCTCACCGTCGTTCACCGTCGTTCACCATCCCTCTTTCTCTTTCCATTTCTCTTCTGTCTATCCTATTCTTGCCAGCCGTGTCTTGCCGATTCTCTCATCCTTCCGAATCTACTGTTTCACTCGGCCTCGCCGGTGAGGAGGGTACATACACGTACACGTGTGTATAGACGGGCTAGCTAAGTCGTTGTGCGCGCGATTCGCGCAAATCGTCGTATCCGGCAATTGTCGCGTTATACACTCCCTCCCCCCACACTCCTTTTGGCTGCACCAGCTCGTTCTCCACACCCCACATCTCTCGGGCTACGTCGTTCTCTGAATACTATCCCGTAGAAAATGTACATCCGCGACATGATCAGGCTTTAGTTTCCACGCCCAGCGGTGGCTCTCGTTCGCCGGAGATATTCGCTTGACGAAACACGTCCGCAACTCCCGTTCGCAACCTCGTCTCCACCACCGCTTCCACCTCCACTTCCACCTCGCCCCTATAGGACGGCGAGCGCGCGGACACGTTCGAGAAAAATAATTACCTATAAATCCGTAGCGATGAATTCAATGCTTTTCACCGGCTCCGCGCGTACCTTGCGCTTTTTATTCGTCGCGCCAACTATTGTCCGCCGTTGCCAGCACACCCTGCCGCACGACGTCGATTGTCTTTGATCAGAGAAGCAAATAAGATATTTTTTCCACCGAGTGATTTATACAATTCCTTCTCCCTTCGCCCGTCGTGTTCCGATTCACGCGTCTTTCACCCTGAAACATCTTCGCCTAACCATTTAGGCTTTAAACTTTCGAAATCATTCGCTCGTAATCGGGGAATACCGTAGATTTCCAGATGTAATGGGTCGCTTAATCCCCGATTCGTCGGTCTGTCAGTAAAACCGGGAGACTCCTGGTTTTAGAAAAATATCGAAGGAGGCGAGAAGCTGCGGCAGACAGTCTGTCTGCGGAAGAACCGGTCGAGTTAATTTCATCCAGATGTCGAGGAGCCTTCGAACGGTTCGTTGACTTTTCCGCGCGAAGCATCAGCGTCGTCCCATCGCCGGCCTTTCTAATGGTTTCCTAGATGCCCTTGTCGACGAAGCGATACGCCGTGAACAGAGCTGTGCTCCGTGCTCGGATTATTTTGTTCGTCGCTCGCTACGCCAGCCGGATGCGGAGGAACTTCCGAGCGGAAAACTGGGTGTTACGAAGTAATTTTGCTCCGCACGCTGGCGGAAGCCGGCACGATATGCGCGCTCATTCAGCGATAATTATGTCATTTACCGACTACGCCGCCGCTCGACTGCGCCGCGTTACGGAAATTACGAGTCTCGCGTGCGGCAATATTATTCTAATTATGAAGGCTACCGTTTCAAATTGCGAAAGTAACGCTCTATTTATGCCGCTATCACGCGACACACCGCCGCGGAATGGGAACACGTAAATTGGCCGAATTATCGCGGGGAATCGCAGCATTCGAAAATTCCTAAAAGTACTACTCTCATTGAATATCCTCGATCGTTCGATCGATCGCACCAATCACGCAGAAACGTTCCCAAAAACATTGAAATATCGCTGTTCACGGTTTCAAATTCGTCCTGCTCATCCCCAGATTGTGATTGACGACGTGCGCGACGATTTGTCTACGCGTCTCTTTCTCTGCCCGCCTCCTAATAGATAATTAATCTAGAAGAGCGTCGCGCTCGCGTCAGGCGTCCACTCGAGCCTATCCGATTATCGAATGCATTAAAGTCGACGCATCTAGCTCCGGCGACGCTTAACTTGGCGTTAAGAAGATTAAGGAGGGCGCTACAGTCTCGCAGTTGGAAGGTGTTGTCGGCGTCCAAACGGCGGTGAAAGCCGAAACGGAGTCGTACACACGACTAAAATTGCTAAAAGCCGTCTGGCTGCGGAAGATCTCGCGACCCATCGAAGACGACAAACGACGTCGATGGGAAAAGAGGCGACGACTTTGGTATATAGACCATGGAATCCAGAATCGGAGCCGGAGCGATGTAGCACCGCGAGCGGCACATCGGCCTTCTCCGAGAGGGGGTGGCGGCTCCGAGTAAAAGGGGGGTAGGTCGAGACCGAGGATCGGCCCCCCCGGGTAAGAGTGGCGAGATCGGAGGCGGCGTGAAGGGGGAAAGGAAGCACTTAAAGAATTATCCGAACTCGCAGGAGGGATGGGATTTCTCGCAAGCACGTGCAGCCTTTCCCAGGCCAACACCTAATACCTACTAATACCGTGCCGTGTATCTATCTACCCTTTTACCGCTCTGACGCGAGTCCTACGAGGCCAGGACTACGGAAAGAGTAAGTAGGGTCGTGTTTATAAGTGGATACCTACGTAGAGGCGGGCTGCGGAGCACCCCCGACGACCGAAAGGTCGACCCGAATCTCCGAATCCTGGACCGTTCCAGATGTAGAGAGGGGGGGGGGAGGGGGCAAGGTAGTACGATACACCTTTTCGTGGGAGCGTAGGCTGGTGACCGATAAAAAATACCTTTCGATGTCTTTGGCTTCTTTCTTAACCCTCGGTGGTCAGTCTGTCGTCCCTTGTCGATAGTGTACTCTGTGTACTTTTGTTTTCGATTGATTCGTCCTCGAAGGGTAGGGTCCTCCTTCCGATCAACGTCAATCTGTAATGCAGATCAAATCCTCGACCGTCTGTTTATTCATTCGTTCGTTCGCATTTTCTTCAACGGGATTCTTCTTTAGCGTCGCCTAGCCCCAGTGTGGACTCGCAGACCCTCCCGAGAATCGCTAAATTTCCCAGTTCTTTTCTTAATTGACCCACGATGGAAGAGGGGAGCAGGTCGCGGGCGTAGTTTAAGCTCCGGAGCACATGTCCGAAGGCCTTCTGGAAATCCCTGCGGCTGCTCCTCCGCGGTAGACTGCTGGTCTAGAAGCTCGCCGAAATTCGTCGGCCGGCTAATTGTCTGGCTTTTTCCCGGCCGCTACGCTACGTCGAGATCTCGTCGAGAGTTTTTCGACGGACGTCTCGGTGTTGCGAGAGGAACAAACGAGAAGAAGAGGGACACTCGTCGTCGAGCGGTGCACGTGTTGCCAACGCATTCTCCGACAAATTGACTTCAGACCTCGACGCGGTCCACGGTCGTCTCTCTCTCTCTCTCTCTCTCTCTCTCTCTCTCTTCCCTCTACGCTCTCTGCCTATGACTCGACGACGTCGTAGTACTCTCTGAAAATGATCTCCTCTCTTCTCCCGGCTCGACCCACGCCGCCTCTGGTCCGTGCTCACGACGACGCCTTTATTATTAGCCGCGGCGAAGCTAGTTAACCGAGTTAGTTAAGTGAGAATTATTATTTAGCTGTCTCGTCCCGGCCCCTCGACCTTCTATGCCCCTCTCCCTACCCCTCCTACCATCGCCACGTCCTCGTCGTCGTCCTCTTGGGCTGAATGGAAAGCGAACCAAGTCCGGAGAGCGGTGTCGGGCTGAATGTCGCGTAGTGGAAACGCGTAGCAGCGATCCCGCGTCCCATTCGTCGCCGCGGTTGTCGTCGCCGCTTCGTCTTCTCCACTCGCCGTCTTATTTGTCCAGGAGGGCCGAGGTGTCGAGCAGTTTACGATTTCCGACTACTTTTCCATGCCGTTTCTTTCGTTCGTCTCGAAGAATCGGACGCTGCTTCAGCGTACGTTTGTCAGACAGACGAATATCTAGGGGTATTTAAAGGCTAGAATCGTTACGGTAGGCGGGATAAGGCTCGTGTTGGTTTTACTAGAATGTTCGGGGATTAATGGCGTGGCAATGAACGTGCTTGAGCTTGCGAGGCGAATTTTAATTGCGTCGGTAAACCGTGAGACAAGCTGGAGAAATATCGTACGCATCTGTTCGTAACTCGCTAGACTAGCTCGCTAGTTTGGAATGTGACGAACGTTGAAGGATACTTTCGAAAGCGCGTGCGATATAAATAATTAATACCTATCGTACGTGGTGAATCTTGCTTTCAATTACGTTGTTTGCAGATAATCCTACGATAGGGAACCGCTCGTAATTGAGCTGTTCAGAAGCCACATATTGATCAACTAAATTAAGAAGCACAGAGAAGCAATGACGTTATAAACAGCGTTTCCCTCGCCCCTGAATTTACCTTGAATTTTACGCCATTTTCTGCGATGAATATTAATCGTGTGCTTATGTATCGAAATTAAGAAATTAGTAAAAAACAATGTTGATCGATTTGGCTTCTGAGAGGTTCATTTTTACTGCTAAAATCTAACTGAAAAGAAAGATCTTTTATCGAGTAGGTACTATTTCAATCATATTTGCATCAACACTAATGTATATTTCATCCCAGAGAGAGACATCAACGTGAAACAATTTCCAAGATCGCCAATTGCGATTACACGTACCGTTTTACTTTCGCTTTGCGTCACGTCCTTCACACGCAATTAAATGCCCCTTAAATCCCCCGATGCATCTACTTACCGGGAGATCAGCTGAGAGCTTTCTCACAGCTTCCCGTTTCATCTCACGCTATCGGCGACCTTTCCTCGAGCGAAACTACCTTCTGCGCGATGATCTTAACCGCCACTTCTCCATCGTACGAATCTACGTAAAAAATCAAACTGAGAAAACTGGTGAAACCACGGGGATCGTTGCGACTGTTCGCTGCCTTCTAAATGCCTCGGGTACGCTCGTAACTCGTAAATCGGACGTAACACGCTTTCAATGACTCGAGCTTGCCGAGGTAGCCTACCCCGAATCGCTAGAATCCTGACCAGTCACGGTTCATCGAGGATCACTCGCCACTTTAGGAGTATACGCGGATAAGTCGACTCCGGGGAATCCAAGAGGATTCTACGCTTCCTAGAAACCGGTGGACCGATCCAGGAGATTGTAAGAGAGAGGGAGAAGAGGCAAGAAGAGAGAAAGAGAGAGGCAGTCGATGCTCTTATCTGTCTACGGTACTTCGTAACGATTACCCGGGCCGGTCGGTGTGTATAGGTAGACGAGATGGAGGGTCTCCTTCTGCTCGAGTTCTCGATGCTGCTCCATGGGGTCAGGATACGTTCGCCAGGTTAGAGATATTTCGTGCCAGGCGGTAGAGAACCTTTCCCCGACGGGATAGGACTGCCTCTTAATTAGCTCTTAAGCGAAAGGCAATTTGTACGCGGATATAAGCCGAAGTACAAACTTCTCTGGTAGCGGTGTTTTAAGCGTTTACGTAAAGTTTGAATCGCGGGCCGACCGCCGCATACTAGCACAGGAGGAAAGATCGTTACCGCGCCAGAGAATCCGTAACCTCTCGATCTAGTTACTTGGAACTTGTTGTTCGTTGCGAACGACAGGCAGCGGCAGCTTCTTTGTTCCACGGCGTTCTGTTTGAAAGAAACTGTTTGAAAGAACGTCAGAGTCGACTGCAATTGGCAGAGAGAGAGAGAGAGAGAGAGAGAGAGAGACCGGCTTTCCGACAGATTCCGAGAGCAACCGCCAAACGAGAGTTTAGTTTGACGGAGAGACGAATTGATAGAAAGGATCGTTCGCTCTTTCCTTCGTTTCGAAGAAGGGAAGAGTAAGGTAATATTTTTCGAAAAGAACGCGTTCGAACGAGAAGGTTTTCATTCAGGCGATCGATTAAAAGAGAAAGAGAGAAAGAGAGAGGAAAAAAAAAGAAAAGTACTCGCCGACGGAAAATCCGTGAGATACAGCGGCGAATAAAATCGGACGAGCGAAAAGCGAACGGATAAATTACCGGGCGAGATTGCGTGGAATGAAAACAGGCAATAAAGATATCGGGCCCGGTGAAAAGGGGATGATACACTCGGACCGGAACGATGGCGGGGGTTGCGTCGGGGCTTGAATCAAGCGCCGCGGGGAAAAGAATTTTCGCATTCATACGAAACGTCGTTGTGATAAAAAAAATTCGTGCTCTGGGTAGGTTCTCGTCAGGCGCGATGATGCGGATAGAGGCGAGCCCGTAGAGCGAGCCTCATATCGTATTAATAGGCAATCCGGACAGCAGAGGGGTGTCATAAACTCAAACCCCTAATACTCGCCTAAACTACCTCGGTTAAATAATGGAATCCCTATTCCCACCCGTTCACCACCGCCTCTGCGCTTCCTCTACCTCGTCTACCTTTCTCTCTCTCTCTCTCTCTCGTTCTCCTCCGTTATTCCCTCGTTCCTCACTTACTACAGAAACTACCCGGGGCTTTGTACTTCTCGTTGCGGCTTCCGCCGTGGCGACGAGAATATCTGTGCACCACCGAGATATCGTGTAGCGTCGCGGCGATGATCGTCGCGCAAATTAGTTGCCAATGCTCGATTATTCGCGAGCGACTCCTCTACAAACCAATTCAATTCCTCGGTTATGGATATTGTTCCCAAGATTTGCCTGTTTATAGGATTACCCTTTAGATTGGACCTGTGAATACGATCCCGTGAATTTTGCGTTTGTTCTTGAACGATTAATCCGTGAGTACGCGTACGCAATCGTTTGTCTAAGAGGTGCGATACGAGTTTTTCAATGTCGCGTCTAAATAACCGTTGTATACCGCGTGCATGGTGCCGTTTAATCAAGCACAGATTATGCGCATCACGACGAGATTTAATGCCAGAATCGTAACGCAGGTGATACAGCCCGAGAATACGCCCTAAATTTGGCAGGCAATGGACTTCGAAATTCCGAAACGAGGCTTGGACCGCGGTTAATTGTCCGCTGTGTTTCCTCCAAGTTGCCAAACTTTTGGTACCTACCTACTTCACTATTTATACACGGTCGAGCAATAGTTGTCATCGCGTTAAACGAACGAGCTGAGAATTTATAACGTATTAGCGAGCAATTTCCGAGCGGCGCATTAGATCCCGCGCGCGTGCCTCCCCATCGACGGAACACACAACCCCCGCGTTGTTCGGCCCCCTTCGGCTAGTCGATCGCCGATCGTTTTCTAATTTGCCGAGCAAACACTCGCGCCGAAACCGAATAGGTTAGCCGGAGCACAATCGCGGAGCCACGAAAGAGAGGTTCGCCTGCGAACGGAAGGGGGTTGCATCCACAGAGAATCAGAGGATGGAAGAGAAAAGGACGAAACGAGCAAAGTAAGTACCGGCAAACGAGCCCCTCTTTCTCTCTTCTACCCCCCGCCCCCCGATTGGTCCACAACCGCTTGGTCCCGCTAGGTCTCCCTCATTTGTACGCATCTGTGCATGTAGTGAGAGTCGCGGCAATCGGTGTAAGACTGAGCGCCCGGACTTGCATGTGCTCGTGACGAGTAAACGATCGTGGTAGCCCAGCGCGCGGGAAGATGGTCTTGTGTGCCCTATACTGCCCTGTACTGTTTTCACGTCCAGTGAAACAGGTCGACATCTTGGTCGTAGCTCTCGTCGTCGTAACCATCCTTTCCAACATCGTCGTCGTTGTGACGTTGTGCATGTGTGTACGCGCGTGTATAGGGCCCCACTGCAGCCCGGGTAACAGAAGGCAGATCTCTCCCGGGAGACTCGACGCTTGTTTGCGCTGCTTATCATCAGTTCCCATTAATATTAAACCGCATTCAACGAACGAAGCCCGCCCCACGGCGGTCGGCCGATGTGTACATAGGTATAACCGACGCATATATACATACACGGCCGAGTTTACATATATTAAACGCGTGTGCGCACCACCGGTGCACCTTTCTCTCGCCCTCGCACACGAGCCAACTGGTAACTGGTCTGCAGTGGAGTCCTCTGTATTTGTGAAAACGCACATACATAGAAAGTGTGAGCATCGCGCGTCGGTGAAAGTAAGCGAGACACGAGTGTACGAACGATTACTCGTCCGTGAAGGCACGAGCACGCGAGCGCACGCCAATAGGCGCGGCGCCGATACTCGGAACCGCCGCTGTCCACGCCGGAAGCCGCGCGCGTTACGAGCGATCGAGCGACGAAATAGCCGAGGGTGGGTGTAGCCGATGCGCCGTTTCGAAGCGTGTGCACGCCGCCGCGGGGAGGACGCGGTGCTCAATTTTCACCCTTTGTTTAATCGCCGACCTAGGAGTCGACTACATTAATTCAATAGCGACGCGTGCGCGCCGGCCCGTTTGCTCCCTGAATGGGGAGACTTCTTAGTTGGATCGTAAAAGGGGACTTAAACATTGGCTGCGAGCATTTTTCACCGCGTGACCGATCACCGGGCACCTGCAACCCTATCCTCTCGTGGTGTTCCACGATTTTCTCTCTCTCTCTCTCTCTCTCTCATGATCAGCATTGGCCGCGTGTTAAACGGAGGAAATTCAGGGCAAGTTTTATCGAGGACGAAATTAAGCTTCGTCGAACGAGAGAGAAATTCTTGGACGGTTTTTAAAAATAACGCTGGAAGCGGAGCGCGAACGGGACGACACCTCGCGCGCAATTGTGACCCGCGTGGCGAGGGCGAGCGGAGATCGACTCGATGAACTCGAGTCTCTTCTTGGAAGGGAAACCGATTCGAAATCTTAATTCGACAAATCGCTCTAATTCTTTTCCTTCGTCCAACGTACCCGTAGTGGAAAATGTCTATTAAACGATGTTTTTCAATTTCGACTAACTAACTTCTTTCTCTCGTTCTCTCGATCGAGTCGTTCGATTCAGCGCAATCTCGTTTCACGTCAATTCTCCGATTCGGGAAATTAATTTTCCACCAATTATCGCTCGTCGAGAAGAGTGACGCAAAGACAACAAAGAGAAAAAAAAAGGGAAAAAATGTAGCAGAAGAAACGATGTCGATCGGGTCCTAAAATAAGACGAGCGCTGGGATCTCCAGCTGCAAACGCGTAATAGAAGCCGAGAGGCCGGGAAGGGTCGGACGTCTCACTCGTCAGCAACAGTGGGCGGAACTGTGATCGCTTAGAAGCCAAAGGACGATTCAATTAGAATCGACCAGAGCAATCCTGTACTCCAACTGGTCCCGTTGACCGTCCTCTCTCTCTCTCTCTCTCTTTCTCTCTATCTCTCTCTATCTACTCATGTGCCGTGTTACTCCGTTTGATCGACCTCTCTTGGCCGCGATTAAAGCATTGCCCGGAGATTTGCCGTCGGGGGGGGGGAGAAAAAAGGCCAGGGATAATGACGGAAATACGCGAGCCTTTGTAACTGTTTCCCGCCAACGTTTCCTCGCAAGTTCGTAAATTCGTCGATACGGCGCAACACACGGTGTCGGTCAATAACCACGAATATCGAGAGCTCGATGAATATTTCACGGGCGCTAATCGTATTTTCATAACCCGAACGCAAATCCATCGGTAGCCGTCCCCCTCCACCCTACTCCCCACCTTTTGTTCGCTGTCGCTTCGGTGAATGTTTCACAACTATTTAACGATTTCATGCCCTTAAACGTTCCAGAGACTCGAACCCGCGGTGCACATGCCGATTACCGCGTAAAAGTGCGTAAAATCGACGAACCCCCTTTCTTTCACTCTCCCCCCCCCTTTCTCCAGTAGTCGCCGTCCAACGACCGAGCAGTAAAAATCTCTCCCCATAAC